>JBANCZ010000109.1:0-58161 GCA_037040025.1 Sphaerogastrella javana | reverse complement strand
ATTCTGATCATATCAGTAATGTCTCTAACAGTCAACCGACGATTTTTGAGCACTAATTCCTTCACTTCATTGACGTGTTGGTCATTTGTTGACGTCGATGGTCTCTTTGAAGTCTTTGTACCACTTATAAACATTTTTCTGGGACATGGTAGAATCACCAAAAGCCTTCCGCAACATCCTCAACGTTTCCGCAGCCGAAATTTCATTCCGCAAACAAAAATTTGATGGCACTTCTCAATGCTAAATTAAATCAGACATTGTAAAAATCGACAAATGCACTCTTAATCGTTTGGTAAATACAAGCGTAAATATAGTACTGATACTGACATTGACATGAAATTACCGCCAGATGTCATCAACAACTCAAGAAAAAAAAAACTAGTCCACCATCTTAAGCCCGCGAATTTGAAATTATAAATTCTCCTTACCTTTGGCTCACAGTAGTACATTGACTTGCATTAAATTTAGTCATTTGTTCCTAGGCTTTTGCTGATTGTTTGCACACTTAACCTAAACATTGTTGATTTTTTGATGATGGCCATTGGTTAATGCCAATACGGCTAATCAAATGGCAACACAATTGAGGCATAAAGACCAAAAGCAGGCACGCGGCCATCTCATAAATACTTGTTAGTAGTTGTCTCTCCCCCCGTATCCAGCCACCTCCCTCTGAGCACACAGCCAACACTTGGCATTCGAGCAGTTGCTGTCATAGTTGTTCTTGTTGTTGTTGTGGTTGTTGTTGTAGTTGTTGCTGTTTGTAGTTGGCTTGTTAATCACCTATTCGCCTGGTTGGCCATGTATCATGGGGTGCTTCTGAGCCTACAGTTAGGCTCTGTTGGCTTTGGCTTCTACGCGTTTGGTGTCATAAGGAAGCGTCTAAATGATTCATAATTTATGCCTGGCTCTGGCTATTCCCAATCCTCATTCCCCATTGCCATTCCCATTGCCATGCCCCTGCCTATGCTTATACCCATTCCCATATCCATTCCCATTCCCACTATCGTTCAATGCTTTCGTTACTTAATTTTTCCAACTTAACGTGGCTGGCTTGTGCCTGCTGCTGATCATTGTGATCCCCCAGCTCCTTGCACCGACTGCACTGTTTGCTGTCTTGCCTGTAATGCGTTTTGGCTGGCCAAGTGCGTCGTCGTCGTCATCGTCGTTGTTTGTCTGAGACGTTGATAGTTGAAAAAAATTACTTACAAATTACATGCGTAGCTTATGCCCCCGTGCCGCCTTCGGCTTGTTTGCTTAATGTGCTTTGTGGCGGGTTACGAGCCCATATTCTCTTTCTCAATCTCTCTCTCTCTGTCGTTCTTCACTGTGCTGTGTGCGTTGTCTAATGCCAAGTGGGCACACTGTCCCAAAGCCCCACTGTCCCGGGCAGTTGCTGCTGGTATTAGTATTATGTCTCGTGGCTGGATCGTAAATTGCTTTTCCTAATTGAATTCTGAGCACTGTCAAGGCGTGTGACAGTCAAATGGGTTGGGTGTGGGCCTCTATCAAACAGCAATGCCATAGAATGAATAATCTTCCTTTCCCTCTCGCTCGTTGTCTCTCCCTCCGCTCCGTGTGCTCCTAAATTGCCTTATGATTAGCAATCATTTCCTGGCAAATGTGCACATTCGCAATTGCTGCAACGAAATTTGTAATTGAATGTCAACTAATTTGCATATAAAAAAAAATACGAAAAAAAACAACACAAATAGTTTGTAATTAGGTTTTGTTAAATAATGTCATTGCACAATAATTATTATTATTATTATTATTATTATTAAGTTGGCCCTAACTACAGTTTGGTTGGCGGCATTTTGCATGGTTTAAAATGCAGCACGAAACATGGCCATAAAGTGTAGCTGCGTTTAGCTTAACCAAGTCGACAATTTAAAAAGCCAATTTGCGCATAATACGGCGAACGTGAGCGAAAATCTTAAGCAGACACAAACACACACACAGACACACACACATACACACACTCTCTAGTACACACAGGTATACATAGATCTGTTTGCAATGCAAATATTGCCCCTTTTGGCCAACTTGATCAGCTTATTAAGAAAGCATTAACATTAGCCGCAGCTTGACCCAAATTCGCCACGGCATGCCAATTAGAATTTGTGTCGTTGCTCAACACTCAACACTCAACACTAAAACACAGTGTTTGTACCAATTCGGGCGATGTGGCAACGTTATCAATATTCGTCACATTTTTTTACGTTATTCGTGCAGCCATACTCAGCTTATTGTTGCAGTTTTTACAAGTATTTAATGTGCAATTAATGCATACGAATAGTTAACTAAATAATTAACTAAAGTGTAAAATATTTTAAATATAAAACGAATATGAATCGTCCAGAGTGTTTGCTATCGATCAATGTGGGCGACTTTGTGTTCGCCAAACTGCGCGGCTTTTGCGCCTGGCCAGCGCGTGTGCTGCAAAAGCAGGGTAAATTCTTCTACGTCTACTTCTATGGCACCTGCAACATGGCCAAGGTGCGTCGGGAGCACATTTTCGATTTCGAGCACAGCAAGCGACGTTTTGCTGCTGCGAAGACCAACTATAGAGCTCTATGCAAAGCCGTGCTGCATGCGGATACTGCCAGGAGCACACCAGATAAAGATTTTGGTTACTTTGAGGTCAAGCGGAAATTGGAACAGCAGGAAGCGGCCAGCATAGAAGAAAAGCGTACAAAGAAAGAAAGTGTGCCGTTCATACACATAACAGCCGACAAAGATTGAGGTTATATTTGAAATGTACTTGGTGTTCGCTGTGTGGCTACACTTAGATTAAGCCAAAGTTTTCTTGTTCCTTCGAAAATCTAATAAATAGAAATACAAATGCTTATTTTTTTTCTTTTGTGCGTTTTACTGCTGGCCCAATTAAGGATTTGCAGGCAGAGGCTATGCGTTTATCGCGTAGGCGTGCCCACGCCCTTAATGGCCACTGCGTGACGCAACCACAGCCAGCGACTAATCGAAAAGCATTCGATAAAAGCGGCACGTTTCTCGATTGTCCTGCAAATGGGCAAAGTATTAAATGCTGCCGTGTCAGCGAAAACCGATTCCGCTCGCCGTGGTTCAGGAACGGGCATAGTTTAGCTTAATGGTATCGTAAACAGCACTGCCCATAAAAACCCAAGCTCCAACTGCTACAAAACTGGACAACTGGCCATAATTCCCAGCCTACATTTAAAGCTGTGCTCCAATAATTGAGCGACAGCAGTGCAATGGGAGCGGAACTGCTCGAATCGGGGTTTATCTTGAGATTGGGTAACCAGCAGACCGCTAGCCGCCTCCACCTCTTTCTCTCCCTCTGTCTCTGTGGTTGCACATTAACAAATTATCGGCAACAGCAGCATATTAATCGCTGCAACTGTAGTGCTGCAGCATCTGTGGCAGCAACCTCATAAACACGAATAAAAATAAAAAATAATAATGTAATAATATTTTTTTTGGCTTAACAAGGCGCAGGCTGTTTGCCGCAGTTGACCACAAATCAGATTCAGTAGGCTCGCAACGAGATTTGGCAGTTTATCACGAGAGATATGCAACAAGTCCAACTCCAACAGCTTGCAACAGCTGCCACACGGTTGCAGCATCCCTTTGGACAGCTGCCTGGTTAAACGGTTGTCCTGTGTTGCGGTCAAAACCAGGACAGATTTGTAAGTAGTCCACACCAAATGTGCATGCATTTATATAATTTTGTATATTTTTTAGTTGATCAGCTTCTTCTGCCTTGTTGGCACGTTGCATCCCTGGCCTGTGGACTCACGTGCAGGGCAGTAAAATGTCAAATTAATGTTACGACATGTCCGAACAGCTTTTGATGGCATTTGACAATGTGCACTGTGGAAATTCCTGCAGGTGACGCAGTGCGCCCCTGTAATTTGCTTGGCCGCACGTACACACGGCACATGATGGAGCATTGTCAGCTTGTGCCTGCCCAGCATTAACAAAAACACAAAAACTAAATACAAAGCGCGCCAAGGGACCTGTCCAATTGTACAACTGTGCACACACACACACACAGATATAGACCAAGGAGTGGAGCAGCCCAAGGTGTCAATGTGTGGCCATGTTGCCCACGTGTGTGTGTGTGTGTGTGTGTGGCTTTACAGCCCTGCAGCTATAAATTCACTTAGTTTATTTACTGCAACCACAACAACCGGAACAACACAGACAGTCAGACAGTCAGACAGACAGACAGACAGACAGTCTACAAGGGGCGGAGTCAATAGCTTGCACAACTCGGAAATTTGCTAAGGAAATCAAATTTAAATTTTTGTAATTGGCAACAATTGAAATCGCGCCACTTGCAGGCGTTTAATGTCAAAAAAAAAAAAGAAATTTACCCACTAACAATACTAAATAAATGAGAAACTGTTACGTTAACAGAGCTGCTAACATAGCAGAGTAGCTTACAGCATATGAATATTGTTGTTCCAGCTCCTATCAGTTTTGCCAATTGATATTTTTCACACAGATTTGTGCGGTTTCCATTGTCGGAAAAAACTCAAACATCCCATCCCATCCCATCTGTACTTTTTCAGATTTCATTTATTTTATGTGTGTTGCCACCGAAATTACAATTTTAATTATTATTGCAACGGATATAATTTTTAAAGCAAAAATTTGGCGATTTCTGGCTAGATCATTTAGATTTTGAAGATTGGACGCCAAAATACAACAAAAATATATTTCAAGGGGCTTAAACTAAAATGGTTTAGTCTAAAAATGCTTTTGGTATATTTTGTATTATATTTTTTTTCCAAAATTTGCTTTCTTTTAATGACTCCCACACGAACTTGAGTTTGCAGTGTGTTAACATCTCTGTAAGCTCAAAACAGATACTGTTAAGTAAGGCCTTATTTGTTGGTATTTACTAAGTTGCCAACTGCAGCTTAATAAATAAATATTGCAATTATTTTAGGCAAATTTAATTAAATTAATGGATTTCGGCAAGTGGCCTTACAAAAGTATATATTAATTAAAATGCACTAGGGCAGAGAATATTAATAAAAAATCATCGATTACATTTTTGGCAGTATTTACAATAGGTTTGCGTAACTTTGCATTTGTAATCGATATAGTGTAATCAACTTTTAGAGTTTGCTACAAAGTAATTAAAATCATGTGCAAATATTTGTTAAGTAAAACTAGAAAATTAAAATAATAAAAAACTTAACTTACTAAAATAATATTAAATCTAAAATATTAAAATAATTCGCATTGCTGATTAATTGAGTAAATATTATATCGATATATCGATAAGTTGAGCTGCATGTATTTCGCAGCTCTAATAATGATTATCTTTATCACATTTTCGCAAAGTTGTTTATTCAGATTGCTTGCTTTGGTATTGTAAATTAATTAGTTTATTATCGAGTGTGTGTAAATAAGTTAAATATTTAATCAAAGCAAGCGTATATAATGTGGCAAATAATAAGATCGCACGATGCATGCATTGAAGGGCATCTTATAGCGGATATGTAATGCATGGCATGAAAATTCGCATAAACATATATTTTTTTTTGTACAGTTTTTGTGTGCAAATTGCTGTAGTACAGTGTAATTTCGTTTTAATGGCAGCCAATCAATTTAATATTATACGCCATACTAGGCAGATCAACCACTGCTGGCCCATTGACAATTGTTATGGATTGGGGTGTGCACATGTTATAATTATTGGCACTTCATAAAGTGGCTGAAACCACCCTAATCTTGATACCACAGGCAATAGTTTATTTTGTTGCAATTTCTAATTTACAAATATTTGTTTAATGACAAAAATCCAGTGAGCATCACAGCTGTATAATAGCGCCGATATGTGCTTGGCGCATATTTTATCGATATATCGATATGCCAAACACATGTATTTCGTAGTTCCAATGATCACGCGATTGACTTCTGTCTTGTCTTCTGATTTTTCTTTGTAAAGGTGACGGTGCGAATTGCAAGTTTGCTTTCAACGTTGTGAATTTATTAGTTTATTTGACTAAATTAAATTAAACCTAAACCAAATGTCTAAAAATCAAAAATCAGAAGGTAAGCATAATGCAAGCTTCGAATTCCTATCTGATAATTGTAATATGTGAAATTGTAATTATGAACAAATGTATTTATTTTTTACGATACTTTGTAGTGAAGTGTAAGTATAAATTAATTTAAATGTCAGCCAATCAATAGAATATAATATGCAATGAATTTGATAGGCAGATCAACCACTGTTTTTGCCCCGTGCCAATTGTTATGGATTGGGGTGAGCTAATAATTATTATTACCACTTCATAGAGTGGTTGAAACTACCCTGACTAGGCTGCAACTGGGAATTGTTCATTTTGTTGCAATTTATAGCTGTCATGTAACGTGTCATGTTGGCATGTAGGCATGTAATCAATACCTAAATCAGACGACATTGCTGCCACAATGCATAATGAAGTTATAAAGTGAGGAAGAAAGAGAGAGAAAGAGGCAGAGAGAGAGAGGAGAGCTTTGCGATTTTGCACTGTGGGTCAGCAGGTGAAAACGGCACGAATCCGTGCTAACTTTCTGCCTAATTGGATGTTAAACATTTGGGCACACTCACGCACACACACGCACGCATACACACACACACACACACACACACACACACACACACACACACACTCACTCATACTCACACATATACAAACTCACACTCACATAGAGCAACATTAGGTGATATAGAAACAACGAATCGATATGCAAAGCATGGATGAATTTTATTTGCACTCGTGCGCACAGTGGGTGGCATTTTCAATGGGACACGGTCTCTATTTGAATGACCGACACCGCCACCGTCACCACTATAGCCACCGCCTGCGTCTGTGTCTGTATCTGTGGTTTTGGCTGTGGTTGTGGTTGTACGGTGTTTACTTAACGCTGGCTGTAAACATTAATTGATTTGTGCCAAATGCTTAACAGTCTCTTTTAAAGTCCGGCTAATTAAGGTATGCCACAAATGGCAAATTAACATAAAAAAAACTGCAACATAAAAAATTATGGTTATATGTAGACATATGTATACATGGTGTATATGTTTGTATATATATATATACATTATATACATGGTTTACTATTATGCTCGTTTACTGACATATGCGGTGCTCTTTTTTATTGTTACTTTGTGACAAAATTGATTAATGAAGTAATTTATTTGTTTCGATTGCTTTTGGAGAATTTTTATGACACGCTTAAATTATGACGAATTATTTTCTGTGTTTTTATATATTTTTATGCATATATGTATCGTGGTATAGTTTTTATATACATATGTATGCACTCATGTTTTCGGCACATGTTGCACAATTTTGAATATTTTCGAACTTTGGATTTGGCAGCGAAAGTGGCTTATGCAGTCATTAAATTTTGACCATAAAAGTTTTTTGGTTTTGGGTTCATTTGGTGTTATGGCTTTATTTCAAGGTGTTGGCGGCATTAATTCTTTGGGCATTGGAATTTAATATGGAGTTATGAGTCGATATAAAAACAGCAAATTTTTTTTTTTTTTTTTTTTTTGAAGTGAGAAATTTTTATTGTAGCTTTGATAGTATTCCCAGAGGCAACGATTAAAATTGCCTAATGGACTCTAATCAATAGAACTCAAAATTCGCATGATGATCATCGCTCAGTGGCTATAAATAAATATTTGGAATTTGTCTTTTTTTATTATTGTGGCAGCTATAAAATGCGATGAAAAATCTAATAACTAACTCATAAAACAGACCGTTAAATGCAGGCCAAATTGCGGCTTGAGGCCATCAAAATAACAAAAATATAAAAAATATAAAAAAAACCCTGTCTTAGAAAGTGGACATCGAAATTTGTGAATGTTAACGACATTCTTAACAAATTTATTTCGGCACGTATGCACGGCATGCTCAAGTTTAGCCAAGGTGTATGAGTATAATAGATATATCTGTCTTTTGACTGCCTATAGTTCCAATCCAATCGAAACGTATCCAATGAACGCCATAACACACTAAATCGTTTAGAAATGTGAAAATGGTTAACTGTCGGGACTGAGGAATTGAGACTGTAGACTGCAGTCTAGGGCTTAGGGGTTAGGGGTCTGGGGTCTCTTCTCTTCGGGTAATTAATTGATAGCCCCATATAAATTTGTGAAAGCCGTCGCCTTAGTATCCACAATGTGCTGCCTTTATGTGTTTATAACTCTATTTACAATTTCCAGTGTTGGGGTCTTCAGTTTTTGTCTCAATCGTCGAAGATTTCTCGAGGTGCGGTGCTGCCTGTCTGCATGTCCGACTGTCTGTCTGTTTGTCAGTTGGCATTGTGTTTGTGCATGGCATGGCACACTGTATCCATCCGCGTCTCTCTTGTTAATGGCCGTTTTTAAAATGCCATAAAATTGCTTTATAAGTTCATGATATTAATATGCACACCAATATTGGACATGATTATAATATATTGACTATCTAGCGCACACAAAAGCGCCACAAATGAGCCACAGGCTAACCCATACACAAACACACGCTCACACATAAAATGTGAGACGATCTTTGATTTTATGCTTTATTTCTTTTGGTCAACAACAGTAACACCAACACCAACAACACCAACAACAACAACAACAATAAAATGCGCGCACCCTGCGGCGCACATTAACAAAATTCTAAACAATGGTATAAGCAACCTGGTCGGCTCAGTGGTTCAGCGGTTCAGGGCGCAACAAACATTTCAATTTGTATAATAAAACCAATGTTGCCTCTTTCCGCGTTCCTCACGCCGTTGCTGTTGTTTCTGTTGTTGTTGGAATATTTTGGGGTATCAAATTGCTGGCATTTGTCAACGCCGCACAGTGTTCAAGTCCAACATAAATTAAGACCTCGTTTGGATAACCCCCAAAATCGAAACATGAACAACAAGTCCTGCTGATAAAACGGCGTGAGATTTTTGCCGTTATCAAAGTCAATCGTAACTAATTGTTGTCAGCTCCCCAAGGATCTGAGACAGGCTGTTATGGATGGGGATGGTTATGATCTCTATGCAATATATGCCATAAACTCTCACCGAAATTTGAACATTTTCTTTGTGAAAACTTTCCAACAAAGTATCCGTTAATTTAAGTGTCTCTTCGCATATCATACTATATATTAATATATGATTCTAATATATTTATATAACTTGAACTTGTCGTAGGTATGGAGAAGAATTCGGATCCATGGAATATGCAGGAAAACATGTTGTCGGATATATTGGTAACTAATGTTTATACCAGCTTTATTACGGACAACGCAAAGCTGTTCAAGGACAAGGTGAGCGTTGAATGAATAAATTAAATAGAAATCATTTTAATTTATTGATTCATTGCTTGAAGGTTGTAATGGATGTTGGCTGTCGCAGTGGTTTGCTCAGTATGTTGGCCGTGGATGTGGGTGCCATCAAAGTCTTTGCCGTGGGCAACATGGACAATGCAAAAATTGTGACCAAGGTCTTGGAGGGTGACGAAAAAGCGGACATTTTTGAGCCCATCAGTGGTTGCATTAAAAAGATACGCTTACCATGCGGCCTAAAGACAGTGGATATTATAGTATCTGAGTGGATGGGGTAAGTTTATTACAAATAATTATAACAATACCTAAACTAAAATTATTTCCATTTTGCAGTCATGCAATTTATGCAGATTCATTGTACTCTCAGGTGTTGTTCGCGCGCGACAAATGGCTATCTAAGGGTGGCTATATCTTCCCAAATTTGGCACATTTATATATAAGGGGCATATCGGATCATACCAATCGAAATGTTGACCATAAAGTGATCGTTGAAGAATATGTGAAGGAAAGAGAGATCGTTACAGAGGGCTTTCTATTGAGAAGCATAGATCTGCGCACAGTACAGCATTCGGATGATTTTAATGTGGTCGATTTTAAAGTTGGAGCCATACGGAGCGGCAAGGTTGTTGGCTGTATGCTGTACTTTGATGTTGGCTCCACGAATGCCCAGGGACAGTCTCAGAGATTGTTTTCCATAGGACCGGAGTGCGCTCAAACATATTTAAAACCAACGTTGCTGTTTTTAGAGAAGAATCATACCCTTCAGCTGGCTAAAAAACAGCTACTGGCTGGTCGTGTAGGTTTGGCACTAAGCCGCTTTGCACCACGCGGCGTGGAGTTTTCGTTGGCCATGTGGATTCCTTAATAAAGGGTAATACTCAGACGGATGCTGAGACTGATGTCTGATTGTTGATGTATTCATGGCAATATTTAGGCGTTCTTTTGGGCAGTTTCGCCTTAAAGGCCAACACGTCTTCCGTCTTTCGTCTTCAGTCGTCGCAGTGATCGTTGCAATATCAAAATTTATGGCTGTGCTGCATCAATTAGGGCGGCAGCCTGACGACTGCTTCTCAATAACAAAAATAAAAAAAATCGAAAAAAAAACAATGGATAGTAAGGGTTTTTAGCTTCAGTTGTGACTCTGGCTCTGGCTTTGCTTTCATTTGTTTTTTTTTTTTTTTTGTATGCTGACCTGATCGGTGTTTAGCTTTGACGTTGCTACAACGATTTAAAATGATGTCGCGCATAATTCACTGATCGAGTACGGGATCGCAGATCGAAGAGAATCGCAAAAATCGAGTATTGAAACCATGATCATCATCAGTGCTCACGTTTTGCCAGACTTTGCGTCGTGCTGAGATCTGGGGCTGGGGCTGCGATCTGTGGTCTCTCTTCCCTTCTCTCCTTGTCTTCTCGCTGTTCGCGTTTGTTTACAGTTAAGTTCTTTTGTGTTCAGATCTCATAACTGATCGCTGTATGCTGAAGCAGCAGATCGCACTTGGTTCACGCTCCATACAAGGCTCAGTACAATGGGATATCTTCCTGCCGTACTGAAAAATGCACACAAATTCGTTCTTTAAATGATATCAGGCACCAAGTATCGAACCACTGACCGATCTGGCTCGCATGCTTAAGTGACATTTTGCGGGACGTGGCCCTGTGATGGATTAGCATCATTTTGCCGTGAGGATAATGTGTCGTCGACAATGATTTTGCTTGACATGTACCCTCTGCCTGTTGCATTGCTGTTTTTTTTTTTATTTTGTGTCTGCTGTTTATTCGTATTTTGTGTAGCTTTTCTCGGAAATAATTATGCTACTTTTGCACAAAAGTAACAGCATTTTTGTACAAATTGCATAAAAATTTAAATTGGCCAGCAAACTTTCGGCTTTTTGTGGCGACGCAATCGCTAACAAAATTGCTTAATAATGAAATGCCAATGGATTAAGCGCAATTTGTGCGGAATCCAGCGGGGATCCACAGCGAGAGAGAGGGAATTCCACTCTTGAAATCGCCCTTTATTTTTATATTTTTTGTTGTGCTCTCTAAATGGATGGGATTTGCTAAAAATCAACTTTATTTTACACCTAAACCTGGCACTCTTGCACCCATCGAATCTGTCTCTTTCTATCGAGAGCTGTCTCTGTCGCTCGTTTCGCACGCTCGCCTTGGAGCGTTTTCATTAAATTCGCTTAATAGCGCAATATAATTTAAACAAGTAGTAACATAAAATAAAACTCACAGCCCCGCACTGAAAGCCATATAAAAAGAAGCAAATGATGCCAGATCAGAGCTCTGGGTTGGCGCGTCTGGGGTCTGGTCTGGCCTGGTCTGGTCAGGTCTTGTCTGGTTAGTTCTGTTCTGTTCAGTTTAGTTCTCTTCTGGGTACTGGGCCTCAAAGTCCGGTTCCAAGTTATGGCGCATGGGCGAGACGCCCTGTCCGGCATGGCCTGGTCTGGCATGGCTTGGCATTGGCTTTGCCCCGCAAGTGCAATAAGTTGGCTTAACGAGGGTTTAATTTATGATTTGTTATGTTTCCGGTTCGTGTTCTTTCTGGCCGATGCTTAAAATTATTGGCAATAAAGCTGAGGTGTGGATTATAGCTGGCTGGTAGCGTTTACAGCCACTGCGAATTCAGATCAGGCTTCAAGCGCAGTTGTACGATTAACGAGCTCTGATATGACGTGGCATCTATCAAACGTACAACTATAATACAGAAAAAAATATAAATAGATTTTCTTCAAATATGTTGAAAATTATTCGTGCATAGTTTTGTCCTTGCCACTAATAATGCTTAATCCTTTCACGCTTACTGTGTATTTTGCGTTAGTAGGCAATATTGCAACATTGGTATGGGTATGGGTATGGGTAGGGGCACAGGTCTGGGTATAGGTCAAGAGGGCAAGGGGGATGGTGTGGCACGAATAACGATGTACGTCGCATTGCGTTGAAAATCGATTTGTTTGGGTTGCGCCTGCGCAAACAACGCAGCCCATGGATAAGAACGGATAAGAAAATAAGCAAAGACACCAAAGGGACAGGCACACAGAGAACACCGAGAGAACAGAGAGGAAACAGAACGAGGTATTAGGGAGGTAAGAGGGCAAAATGGTTGAAGCCAACGCCAACGAGTATCTGGTGGAACATAAATTACGCGACTAACAAGCAGCGCCCCGTGCAGCCCAAGAGACTAACTTGGCCGAGAGCTAAAAAAGATACAAAAACCTCGCACTGACTGCTTCGATGGGCACTTGGATACAGGCCACGTTGTCTGTTGGTCCAGTTGGTCTGTTCAGCTCGTTCTTAGCCTGGGCCAAAGTGAGTTGCACAAAATTATAAATGAAAGCGGGTGTTGGACGCCGCAGCATCAGCAGCACCAGCAGCAGCATCAGCATCATCTTAAGGCATCCCAGCGTTCACGTCCACGATTAGGTGTAGCAATTTGGACGGGCTGCTTGTGATTGAGACTGAGGCAGTGCTCGAAACGAAGTTAAAAATCAAATTAGCGAATGTGTTGAAAATTAAAAACAAATTCACGGATAAATTGCATCTGCCAGATACGCAATTATTATGAGGGTAGACAGGGACAGCGACAGCTATAGAGCTGCAGGGACAAAGAACAGGGCACACAGAGAGAATGAAATAGAGGGAACATCTGATAGAGAGCGAAAGGGAGACAGAATGAGGCACAGGCAGTAGAACGACTGACTTATGGACTCTGGCACAGCCGTTGCTTTTGACTCTTTTGGTAGTAAGGCTGCTGTTCTGGTTCTGAGACTTGTGTGTTGGCTTTTTGTGTTGTTTGTGTGTGTGTGTGTGCCCTCGAGGTGTTGCAATTTGACGTTTTTTACGCGCGATTTTATTCCATGAAATCCACATAAGCTACACAAGGATGCAACAGCGACAGCAACAGCAGCAGCAACAAGAAGTCGGAGCAGTCGCTGCAGCCGCACGCAGTGCAAATAGTTGGCCCTAAATGGTTTTTGGCGAAAAAACATGTCGAATTAACACGCTCAGTTTCTGTACGTATGAAGGAAGTGGCAGCTGCGATCAGTGCCAAGTGATCAGCAGCAGAAGCAGCAACGATCGTGGCATCAACCTTATGGAGCATCCATATGCAACCAAGTGTTGTGTGTGGATTTTAATGTTGGCAAATTAGCTGAAATTTTCTTTGAGTTCAACACAATTTGCATTTTGCTTAAGTGTGTGTGTTAGTAAATGCAAGACATATAATTAGTGTTAAGTTTTTGTGGTATAAGCGTAAGCCCTCGACTGAACTGCACAACTGCTAGAACTGGGGGCCTTAGCTGGCGCCGTCTGAGACCGGCAAATAAATCGCGCTGCTGTTGAACTTTCAGTCCCTTCAGGGGGTAAGCGGTGCATGGGTAAGCCACAGTCGAATGGCACTGCCAAGAAAACTGACAGTCACCGAGTTGCAAGTTCCAACTCCAACTCCAAGTCCAAGTCGAAGTCCGAACTTGGGTAACGCCTCTTGGTGTCCTGTACATTTGCTGGCACAACTCTCAAAAGCGAATCCATTGAGATCGAGGCCGTCTCTGTGTCTTTTCCCTTAACCCTGGTTCTTTCGCTCTACCCCTCTTTCACTTGAGGTTGAGTTCTCGTACAGCGCCATAAAAAAAGGGCGCAAATTTTATGAGCGCATCGTTTAACAAATGAATTTACAACCGTGCAACGCCCAAATGTCTGGCGTTCAAATTCAAATTCTTTAACAAAACGAAACGAAAAACAAAAAATAAGAAACGATACGAAACGAAACTTGGCATTTGCCTTGGTGTACTATACAACGTGGCATACGGAGGCGTATGCGCTATATTCGAGCATGAAATATGTCTGGCATTTGGCCAAATGATTTAAAACAAATAGCCTTATCTCCATGCTCATCTTCATCCTAATCCCAACTTCAACTCCATTTCCAACTATAACTCTTCTCATCCCTCTATTCGTATATGTTGTTCTTTTATTTTTATTGTGGCTACTTCTGATTTTCTCAGTGCCAGGGATACGAAACATTAACGCTTTCATTAGCCCAGTTTGCGCTTCGTTGGCCGCCCTTTTATTGGGATCTACATTTAAAGTCTCATAAATTGAAATCATTGCCAATTGCCAACGCATTGCTTCACTCATTAAATACAGTTTAATGAGATGGCCCGAAAAATACTGAAAACCTTAAGATTCACGCTTCGAAATTTCAGCAAGTTATGCCTTCGAATGCGGTGCGTGCTCGCCAAAGGGCTCGATCATCATTTTAGGGTAATTGTAATTGCTTCGGCCTGTCAATAAGTTTTCATTGCCCTGCCATAAGCGTAAAGAAAGCCCCGTTGTCTGTCTTATATTACTCTTACACATTACGGCCTTATTTTTGACTCTAATTTGTGCACTGCAATTACCAACACGATGCCAAATGACCAACACAAGAAACTGCCAATTTGGCAACTCGTGAGTGATATGTAAATACCAGCAGAAGCAACATTCAGAGGCAACGTTGTTGCCATATATACTGTAGAGGTCTTTAGCCTACTTAGTTGTGGTAGCATTAAGTCGATACAAACTACCAATTAGCCAGTTTTTACACTCTAGGGCAAAATCAGTTTGTAACTAAATATGCACCATATACTATATATGTTAAACTTATTACCGATTACCAATTATTGTCATCAACTATCGATATAGGATATTAAATATATTTAAAAGCAACAATAATACTTCGTCTTAATTCAATATTTACTGGCTCACTCTTAACGGGCTCGATCTTTCCCGAAGCATTAAAGCTCCCTCGCTCATTTTAGTTGAGGTTCGTTCATCGTATATCGATTGTCGAAATCGATAACAAATTTAATTGCCGAAAATATTATAAAGCACCGAAATTAACATACTGCCACAAAAATGCTTTACTGTTCAGAAGATACTTAATAAACATACTTTTATATTTTTCACATTTCATCCCATTATATGGAATCAATAACTGTATTAGAGAGTGTAGGTAAATATTTGGAGAATGAGACACATAAATTTATTTGAAAATGGATTACATATTGCATTGTTTGCACAAAAAATTTCACACTCTCCAGCTAAACCATATTTAAATGACAAGGTACATGCGATCCTTCTAGATTGCACTCGAATTGCTCTTGGGCTCAGCTGCTGCACAAAAACTTGTTAAAGAGTCCTACGGCTGGCACTTCGAGTGGTACTTGGGTACTCGCATTGTTTGCTTAATAAATGACTGGCCATTGTCAGTGGGTATAAATGTCAAAAGGTTGCCTTTGACACCAGTGCAATGAGAGCAGCGGTCAAGCGGCGACAAGCCGACAAAAAGAATACGACAAACCGGAATACAATGAAGAGCAAAACTCCACACAGTTCGACTATGGCTAGTTTTTGCAAAATGTAACAAAAGCAACCCCTCAGCAAGCATACACAACGATCATTTAAGTGTCATTAAGACAAGGACAGAGAGTTGGCAAGAGAGAGGGATGGAGAGAGTTGATGAGTTACATAGAGAGCAGCTGTCAGTATTGGCAATAGCTTCTGGGCCACGGTGATGCTCTTAGAGTTGGTGCGGGCGCAGCTTGAGGTTGTCAGTCGACTGGCTAATGGAGCTGGGTAACCGCCCATAGCGATCGATTGAAAGATCTCTTGATTACCCGCTCTCGCTTTCGCCCTCTTTCTCTCTCTCTCTCTCTCTCTCTCTCTCTCTCTCTCTCTATCTCTGTTCTCATTCTTCACTCGCCGATCTCTCTTTCGCTCTTTTGAGTAGCTAATAAAGTTGTAGCGACAATCGATCGTATGATCAATGATCGTGGATATCGATTGTGCCAATTTGTTTGCAACTCGTTTGTCGTGTTTGTCAATTAAAATCTAATACGTTGGCATCTTGGCGTAATTGTTGGTAGAGAGATGCACAGATGCTGATGGAAACGGCTATATATGATATAGGGTATTTTATATAGCATGCATGCTTATGGACTATCATTAACCATTTAGGCGCGAGTGCAATAACATTTAATCAACCAATAAATTTGGTGCAATTTATCAAAAAGTCTAAAATGCAGTGCAGGCCAAAGCAAAAATCTTGTTTCTCCAAATTGCCTCTAATAACCGCAATCGATCGTTATTTTTTGTGGTTATTAATACGAAGTCGAATACTTC
This sequence comes from Sphaerogastrella javana, assembly GCA_037040025.1. NCBI lineage: Eukaryota > Metazoa > Arthropoda > Insecta > Diptera > Drosophilidae > Sphaerogastrella > Sphaerogastrella javana. The sequence goes on along the minus strand of JBANCZ010000109.1, from coordinate 41,674 downwards.
AGACTGCGACCAAGTCTCTCAGGTTGAGGCTGAGGCTGTGGCTGAGACTGAAGCTGTGGCTGAAACTGAGCCTGAGACTGAAACCTGTGAATGCGTGTCTGGGTCTGCGATCACAAAAGCTCTGCGCGCAGCGACTGTGGCGAAAAATCTGGCAACGGCTTCTCAGGTAGTTCACAAGTAACTGCAAATTGCTGCCGTCGATAAAACTCAGCCTCAAATTGGTGGCAGCAAACGCTGTGGATGCACCCCGAAAACTCCTGCAATCGATCGCTAAAAATTTGCCTAATGGCGATGGCCACTCAACACAAACGCCAAGCGGGTGCTGCTGTTGCAACAGAGCCAGAGACAGAGTCTCAACGCATCTCGATCGGCAATCTTGGGGCTTCCATCTACCATCAACCATCTTCAATCATAGCAGCCTGATTGACAACAAGGTGATCTGTGCTGCAAGACAGGCCTCTCTCGCTCTTCTGCAGTCTTCAGTCTGCAGTTCGCCGTCTACAGTCTACAGTCTACAGTCTCTGTGGCCTAGTCGCGCTGTTTACGCGCACATTTAGCATGTTGTAAAAGTCTGATGGCGTCCATTATAATCAATTGGCCGGGGTCGTAAAATTAAATGATCCCGCAGGAAAATTAAGCGCCAATTACGCGCTGCAAAAGCAAAAAAAAAAAAGGAAAAAAGAATTTGTATGTTGTTGCTGTTGCTCTTGCTCTTGGCGCTGCTCAGTCTCAAATTTGGGACGCGATCGGCAGAGCAGCAAAAAAAAGAGCAAAAAAAAAAGAAGGTAAAAGCGAGAGAGAGAAAGATAAGGACAGAGAGAGAAAGAGAGCAAAAAGCACTGGCCTGACTTAATTGCAGCATTTAAGTTGTCTTATTGATCATAATAACTCCATAATGGCGGAACATGTGCGTACAATATAATAATCAGACGGCCACAGAGTGAAAATTGCAAACGGGAAATGCGCTCGGAGCAAACGGAAAGAGGCAACTCCAGCTCAACCTGGAGCTGAACAACAAAGCTACAGATAAATGAAGTGAGTGAGAGAGAGAGAGAGAGAGAGAGAGAATGAAAGAAAGAAAGAGAGTGAGATGATAGCAAGGGCTGTGTTTAAAAAGTGGAGCAGCGACTGGTTTTGCGATCCAAGTAGCACTCATGCATCCAGTTTTTACTTACTTGCCTTACATGATGTAGCTGCAGTTGTTGTTGCTATTATTATTATTGGTGTTGTTGTTGTTGTTGTTGTAATGAGAGTGTGAAAGCAAACAAGCAGTAAAATTAAAGAGTTTCGCTACTAGCCCCTCTCTCTCTCTCTCTTTAATACCATATCGTTTCTGCTCTGTAGGTCTGCAGCAAAACTGATCAACTTGTAATGGGAAATGAGCTCAAAAACTCAACTCAATCAGCTTAATGGTCTGCCAACCTATAGTCTGTATGATCCAACGTTCCAACGATCGATTCCCAATGTTAATGGTTGACTCTAAAGTCAAACTGTAACTGAAACAGCAACTGCAACATGAGATGTTGCCGCAGATGATCCTACATCTGCAGAACTTTTCAGATCTCTTAACCTTCTCTTCTTTTGATGTTGTTTTGCCTGGCAGGTGCATGCTGCTGCTGAGAGCATGTAATAAAATTGGTATAATGTCGATTTAACCAAAAGCATCTGTACGTGCTTAAATACATCCAAGAGATTATGCATACAACGAGTTCATAAAATGTTTGCATTTATTCATTGCGATTTTATTAAAAATCAATGGTAAAATGTAGATTTTTTTACACTAACAAAAAATTTTAAATATGTGATAAATGTATAATAAATATATATAATTTTTTATTTAATGTATATATTTATTTATATATATATTTATATATTTATTTATTTGTGTATTCTGCATGGTATTATGTATATTAATTTGTTGTTTTAAGATTATGTTAAGATGTTTATTTCATTATAAAAAGAATGTTCCTTATTTAAAAAGCAATCCCAAAATACGTTTTTTTTACAGATTGAGCAGAATAAGTTAAATATGTAGTAAATATATAGAAATATATAATATTTATTTTTGTATCTTGCATGCTATTACCAAAATTAATCTTTTGATTTGGGAGAATTTTCTTGAGTTGAAGTACTGCTAGAAACTGCATCAACGTTAGCAAGAGACATATTAGCCAGGTTTTTGGCTATTATTATTGAAAGTAATAATTTTATTAAAAATACATATCATATAAAAGATCACATTGGATAGGGTTGCTCTCTACAACTGCAATAAATTTAATTTCATAAATGAATGCCATAATTTTAAATTGGAATATGCTCTTTCTGCGCCTCTATATCTGTTACTCTTTCACTCCCTTTGCTCTCCCTTGATTTTAGTAATTTTTTCTCATTTTTTTTCTGTCTCTCTCTCCCTCTCTCTATCATTCTCTCTCTCTCTATTTCGCTCGCTTTCCACCTATATATACATACACACCACACTGACAACTTAAGTGACATATTGCGAAAGTATCACGAATTGTGCTGAACAATCGTATTGCAATTGGATTGCACACGGTTTCCTTTCGTTGTTTTTTTTCTCTTTTGGCAACAAAACCAAACATAATAAATTAAGTCATTTAACATAATTTCGCTACCAGAGCGTATTGGTAGCAGCAGCAACAACGATGACGATGGTAACAGCTGTTAAACGAGGGGACACAACGCATGTGCCAAATGCAAACGCAGCGGCAACACCAAAATGCTTCGACGATGGCGAGGGATCAGGCAGCACACATGGCATGGTATGGCATAGTGTGGCATGGTATGGCATGGTTTGGCTTGGCCTGACTCTGGTGGAATGGACAATGGAGCGTGTGGGTGCAATCAACATCAGAAATGTGTGCGGGGCGGGGTAATTTACAGCGCTGATGTTGCGCAGTTGCAGTTGCAGTTGCATTAAACGGTACGCTTTCAATGTTTATGTGTGTGTGAGTGTGTGTGTGTGTGAGTGTCAATGTGTATTTATGTGTGTGTGTATGTGTCTATGTGTGTGAGTATCTGAATAGCGCAACTAATTTTCAAAGAAGGCCCAACAAAAGTGCAATAAACGATGTCCACTTAGGCGCACAATGGCTTCCAACAATGGCACAACAAAGGCGACAACTGTAGGCGTGGCACACATACACTCACATACTCAAACAGGCACACTCACACTCAATTCAATGGTACTCAAGCGATTCTATGGCCAATAAAGTTGACTCGCTTTAATTAATGGAAATGCAATGACTCGAAGGTGTTGCTGCTGCTCCTTCTCCTATACGATACACTATCCCTTTTAAGATCTCTTAGTGCTCAGCTCCTGGCAGCTGCTAGGACTAGGACTACACCAAAGTGGCATTCATTGTCTGACAAATTTATAACAAATATTCACGCGTGCTTTGGCATCGGGTCCTTTGTCAACTGCCTTTGTATTTGCCACAACTCAATTATTGCCTTTCAATTGCCACTCGTTTTTATTTTTTTCGCCTTGATTTCACACGAAATAACGACAAACAAAAAACTATATACATTTTAAGGTTTTCGAAAAAAAAGAAAACATTTTCTCTCAGTTTTTAGCTGTAATTGTTTGGTTCAGTGGACGCATTGTTTCCTTTGGTTTTTGCCAAAGTCAACAAAAAAGCAAATAAAATGAAAAAACATTGAGCATAATAGGCAGAACAATTAAAACAAATTTTCGATACGAATGGCTTGACATTGTCCTGGCAATGATTCTGTTTGCCAGTATCTCTATCCCATACATATTGTTAGCTCTTTGTGTGCTCAGGGGTGCGATTTCTATGGAATTAAAGCGTCAAATGCGCCAGTCACAACACAACAAGCTGCAGTCACAAAGTCAATAAGTGTCCTTTTCCACACTTCCCTTTCTCTATCTCTCTCTCTTTATCTCTCTCTTTCTCTAAGTCGGTATTAAGGCCAATGGTAGAGAAACAACATTGGTAAATTGATTTGCACGCCTTGGCAATGGCTGCAAAATTGTTAAATAAATACAGCTAAAAGTGGCGGACAGGGCGTTAATTTCATTTGGATCTGCATGCCAGCATAAGCCAACTGGTTTTGTTGATCTCCCACCCCCATTCCTCTCCCCCTGCTCTCTCTCTCTCTCTCTTCTGTTGCAAATGGAGTTTCAGCGAAAATCTCGCGATAAAATGCATAACAACTTCATTCACAGCGGGCGATGCCATAAAAGTGTTTTAAATCGTGTTAATAATTTTGTGCAGCGTTTGCCTGGCCAATTTCTGAATTGGCCAAGAGTCCTGCTGTGATCGGCATGTCGTCCACACACCATTGACCCCCCTCATCCCACATACACACAAACACACAGCAGCCTCTGCTCCTGCTGACTGTTGCATGTTTGTTTGCCTCTCTCGCAAATTGGAAGCTTTCAGTTTATTTCTGACTCTGTGTTTCCATTTTTATTTTTTATTTTTTTGCATCGGTTTTCTTCCAGCGTTTATTGCACTTTATGCGTAGCTTGTCCCTGCGGACATGGCATGGCCTATTCACACCTGCAAAAACCTGGCTGAAATTGCGCCTGCTGAAAAGCAACTGCACTCAAACCTGAGCTCCATCACGTGATCAATGCAATTAATTATAATTTGTCGTCAATAAACAGTCGAAACAGTCAAAAAAAAAAACCAGAAGATAATAAAAAACTTAACACTGCGTGATGGATGATATGAAAGGTTTCTTTTTTAAATTTCTTTTTTTTTTTTTGAGTGTGGAAATGTTGATGGATCATAATAATGGCTAAAAGAACAAAGTATTTATCATCATTGCCAGACAACGATATGCAAATACCGAAGCAAATTTCATTTAATACGTGAAACGTTATAAAAGTCACTAATAAAAAAAAATAGGGAACGTTTTATTTGCAACACATCGTTCTAGTTTTGTCTGATTGCTCGGGCAATTCGCTCGTCATAATTTATACCAATTTGAAGCGGAACTCCCGTTTATCGTGCAGCCTATGAAGCTGCAATAAAGTACGCCCCTCCTTCGCTTCACCCACGGCTCTGTGTGTGTATATTTCACATAATGAAATGCTATAGCCATAGTTCTAGAAATAATTTATATGCCCGTAATGTGATAATAGGCATGCGCTGATATCCTGCGGAACTTTCGCGAAACCCAGAATTGAACCAGGGCTTAGGCCCACAATAGTTTTGGGGCCCCATCGAACCTGTGGCCAGGTTCAAATGTTAAGACGCTTTTCGTGTTGCAGCTCAATTGCTCAATTATGGTTACTTGGTTACTTATCAAGGAGGGGGACTAAGGAGGGTCGTCGATCGTCCAACTTGTGTACAAATTATACAGCTGCGTTGGGCGAGTGAAATAAAAGTCTATTACAAATGAAATCAACAACTCATTGCTCATCGACATTCATAGATCGGCTAGTCGAGGTTCCCAAGCAGTGAAGGAAGTGGCACAGCTTCACAGACACCACTCTCAGGCCACTACTACAACTCCACTTCGCCATCATATAGAGATCCCCCCGTAATCTGTGGCCTCTGCGTATCTCTATATATTTCTGGCGATAAGCAGCAATTTTCCCCCAAAGTATACCCCATTAAAATATGATAAATTGCGTCTATTTTACGGAGTTGATTTTAACAAGACAATTTAACAAGCGTAATTTAATATTTGACAGAGCGCAGCCAAGACAGAGACAGAGACAGAGACAGAGCGTACGTCGACGTCCCCGTCTCTCACTCACTCACTCTCTCTCTCTTACTCTAACCGCAACAACAAAATGGAAGCGACCATGAAAATGATGTAAAGTCTTTCTCATTGCCGCTGTTGTTGTCGTTGTATTTGTTGTTTTCGTTGTTTTTGTAGACGAAAATGTATCTCACCCTGGGGAACACTTAAACGCCAACCGAAAAATTGCCTGGGTTGGACTTTGGCTGTGCCAGAGATAGTACTAGATACAGGGGTAGCAACAGAGACAGAGGCAAAACCAGTGATAGAGGTGGAGGTAGAGGCGCTGACTTCAGCCGTTAATCTCGGTGAGTTCTGTTTTTGGTGGTGGAACCACAACAACAACAGCAACAAATCTAACAGGGTGAGTTTTGTTCTGGCGCCCTATAACACAGGGGCAGGTACGATGGGATATAGGATGGAACTGCGGCGCATTCATGTTAAACATTCTAAATTAAGTGGCTCAGTGCGATAAGGTAATTGGGGTGAAATGTGAGTATCGCACCATGGTATGACATACCGACCAGGCCGTTGAAGTGCTTTGTGTGTGTATGGGGTGTCTAGGGGGGTTAGACAAATGCTAATCATATTTCTATGATGCTCATTGAGTTGAAATGACAGTGAACGAGGCACAATTAATGAACTGATTTATGCATTTTGTCGCTATAAAATTATTCAACTTAATTAAGCAATTATCGCTACAAAAATTACGTAACCAAGTAAGTTCTCAGAGTAAAAAGTTGGAATAGAAACAAGTAAATTAATGTTGGCAAATAGCGTGTCGTACACACACAAATTGTATGTTCTAATTTATTTAATTAAATTGATCAAAAGCAGTTTAGTTAAACTAATTAAGCTGAAACACATAAATCAAGTGCAATTTCCAGTTTGAAAATTACTACAAAATTATTTTTTAAAATAAAAACCGCTTTAAATGCAATCTAATTGAGTGACAAGGTATACATTTATTTATAACCAATAATTTATAGTTTATAGTAAATCGAAGTAATTAAACTAACTAATATACTATTCTATAAATTATACGATTTAATAAGGAACATTTAATAATTCATACAATTTGTGATTGTATTTCAATGTCAGCCATGGATGAAGACTGTACCCCTCAAGTGGTTCATATGAATGCTGCTATTGGTGTGTTTTGTGAGTGTTTCGAGTGTTGTGCTGTGAGTACGTTGATACGATAGCAGGGGAAGCACTTCAACAATGTTTGCCAGATAAAAGTTCAGCGAACCGCAAACAAAAACCATCCCAAAACGAACCGAACCGAACCGAACAACCAATAAACAGGCATTGTTTAATGGCCGCTATATCAAAGCAATTATTTTCAAATTGTCTCGTTAGTTTTTCGAAATGCAGAGCAATTACAATTAACCCGCAAGATACGCATACACTTGAAGTTACGCATCAACACACACACACATACATACACACGCACACACAAATACACACACACACATATGGTTACAGGAAGTGCGCACTTAAGTAGACTTTGAATAGTTTCTAATTAACGACGACAAACGGCGTAACGGGGTTGATCGACTGATTGACTGATTGAATATACTCACTGACTAACTGATGGATGTCTCAGAAACTCTATAGGGTTACCACCGTCAGCTAAGTAGCTGCAATCTCAGCGTACCCTCATCAGACGGAGCTAACAGATGTCGCACATGAAATGCCATTTACATGCAAATACAAGCATTCAATTCGAAACCGTTTTCAATTTGGGTGGCTCCGATATGTATATAGTAATAGCTACTGCCATGGTAAACCACACATAGACACCTCACACGACGACGGACGACAACGACTTCCGTCATTTGTAAGCCGTAAGCCGTGGAAATTCTTTAAAAAGCCATTATCGGAGCTTAACACATTTGATACATTTGCAGCTGTAAACGAACTGTAAGGCTACTGTACGACGACCAATCATCATTTCAATTGGCATCTGCATTAGAATTGAAGTGGATACCTACACTGTATGTCTGTCTCTTTGTCTGTCTGACTGTCTCAATGCCTGCTGAAGTAGTATAAAGACGTCAGCCTCATAAATTTCAGGTGTTAGAAATGGGCTACTTTATCGCAGCGACGTTACAAATACTAATGCCGATAGTGTATGTTCGATACAGATACCGATACTGATACTTGTGCTGTTGTTCATAAGCCAAGCGTTTGATTTATAGTAATATTATAACGCATTAAGATCAAAATATGTATATGTATACATGGAGTATGTATGAGTGTATGACAAAGTCCGCTACAACTTGAATCCCAGTTGGGCTCGGATACCGAAACCGAAACCGAAACCGAACCAACTAGTTTCTGACATATTAATAAATCGCTTGAACACAACGAAGCGGATCGGCGACAATGTCTTAAGCCGATAATATTATTAACTCTGTGAGTTAAATCGAACGTTTTGTATGTTTTTGAAGCCGTTTATCAGACGCTTAAAAGTCTCTTTCTCTTTTCCCATCACTAGCTCTTTTTTTCTCCTGCTTAGCTTCCGCAACATTCCACGCGTATATTCATTTAAATAATTTCAGAGACATATTCAATGCTCCTCGACTTGATTTTATAATTGAAAAAGCCATGAAAACCCAGAAATCCATACAAGACTCGACCACCATCATTTCCCTCGACGGACCGTGTGTCTATGCATAGTCTGTGATTTTAGTTAATTACATAAACGCACACGGTTAATGGTTAATGGTTATACGTAGATTGCTTCAGTGCGCCTGTAATGATACCTTGAGGCATCGTGCAATTATTAAATGAGCACAGTATCAAGCACTTGCCATACATAAATTAATGGACCACATGAAGCGCCCCTTAACCATTATCCTGTAATTTCTGAATCTTATTTCCAGTCGGGTTTTCGAGCGACACAATTATCTAAAACTCCTTAGTAACTCTCTTCATCTCTCTCTCTCTCTCTATATATATATAAATATATATACCTATGCCTTTCGCATGCGCTGGAATTTGGCTATTTTTCTTAGTTTTTGGGCAACGCCCCAAATTTATCTAAACAACTGGAAGCTGAGCTAATCTTGTGGATGCTGTTTCGCTCAGAGACTGCGCAGTATATAGTCTATATACTATGCATAAATACATACTATATACACAAGGTAAAATATATTAGCTCGCTTATATTATGCGTGATGTCAGTTGTTTTTGAAACTATTTGAAACTGTTAGTTAATTAATTGTTCCGTGATATTACCAGCTGCCATAGAGAAGGGCATCATTATCTATGGTATATATATCGTATTGCAGTAATGAGCGTGTTTTAGTAGTATGAAATCCAAGTCCATTGCTGATTTCATATGCTACGCATTGCCTGCTGCTCCCTGTTTATGAGGCATAAAATTGTATTTTTAATTTGGCATAAAATTTAAATATCCTTAGGGTTGTTGCGCAAGGCACACACACACACACATGCCGCCGGGTACTTGAGTGCCAAAGGACCTTGTTTTTTTTTTTTTTTGTTGGGTTGCTCGTATGGCAAAAGGACTTGGCACGCATAATTACACAAGGAGCGTGGGTTGCATTCGCTACACTCACTTAGCTACTTGTTTTGGGCATTATTTTTTTATATGTTCGGTTTTTTTTTTTATTTTTTTTTCGGCGGGGGTATTGGAGTAGGATCACTTGAGCGTGGACCACACAGAGAATGAAGTGATAAACTAATTGGTTGAGTGCGACCGCATGGGAATGGGAATTTAGATGTATGCCGTTGTATGTCAGCTCGTAAAGTGTGCATTGAGTGTATTCAAATGCCAGCATCAGCAGCAGCAGTTGAATCCCAAAGACGTTTTCTCATTGATTTTAATGGCACATTAAGCATACGCCTCGTTTGTCATACAAACACCAACGAAATTTGCTCAGATTCGATCTGCTGTGCATTGACGAGTATTTGACACACACTCAAACACACTCATTTACATAAGTGAGTATATGCTCACGCACACATCGACACACATTTTGGCTAGTACATAAAAATTTCCAATAAAGCATTAATGTATAACAATAGAATAACACAAAAGCTACAGTATATATATAAAAAAAAACAATAACAACAACACATACTTATTTTTTTATTGCATCTAAAAGAACTGGACGATTTGTGGTGGTTGTGGAACGCGTTTTAAAGTTGTCAAGTCTGGCGGAACCAATTTTGTTAATGAAGCGCGATATAAGTTCCCCAAATGAACTAAAACGGTTGTAAAATGAAATTTTTTATTGTTTTTCACTCTGGCGCTGGTTTTTGTGTAACGTTTGTTTTTTTTTTTTTGTTTTTGTGGTATTTTCGATTAATTTCTTGTTTAATTTAGCTAATGCCCAGCCCCATCGCTCATTCCATCTAACTCACTCTGTAGTTTTCTCTCGGATGGTAACTTGATCTAAAACACTCGCTTCCTATTGTTGTGGCTCACAATGTACTCCTAATGACAGCAAATTAATTCCGAAGGCCTTTTGTTTCGTGTTCGTGTTCTTTATATACTATAGTATATAAATATTCAGATCTATTGTGCAGTTTTGCCACATAAATCATTATAATATTTATTGTATATACATATACACATATGTATGTATATAAGATTTAACTTAAATGCTTTCGAAAAATCTGGGCGTGGGCGCTGCCTATGCATCTTCTTTAGACCCTGTCCGCTTACTCATTCGCCCTTTTTTTTTCATCTCACCCGTTTACTTAGGGCCTTCACACCAGCTCTTTTTCCCACCACATCGTTTACATGATCGCACAATTACCCGATCAGCTACTTAGGAGACCTCATCGCCTTTATACGGATTATCGATATCAGTTATCGAAATCCATTACCGAAAATACCAAACAGCAGAGAAAATAATATACTACAACTAAAATACTTTACTGGACCAAAAATACTACACTGTATTAATACTACTATACCATACCGCAAATACTAAACGTAAAGTATTTACATTCAAGATCCATCCCTACTGTTGCATATTTTTTGACCCTGTGTTTAAACTTAATATGGTAGAATGAAAAGTTTGAATATGCTCCATATAAATCATAATAATCAAGGAAGACAACTTCAACTTCGTGTCAAATTCCAGTAAATTGGGCTGAGAAAACCAATTGGGAATACTCCAGCATCAACTTAAAGCGTTGCCCTTTGCTTAATACAGATTCCACTCCAATCCACGCGTTCCTAGATGGAATCGCTACGCATTGCAAATGCGCAACGACAGCTAAACAAACATTAGTCACAAAATTGCCTGCCAACAGCGGTATGAACAATATCTATATATGCCATAAATAATATAACACCGGGGTTCGAGCACCCTAAGCTTGCTCAATCTTCCCTTTGCTCTCTCTCTCTCTCTCTCTCTCACTCACACTCTTTCTCTCTCTCTCCCTCTCTCTTGTGCTCTCGCTGTCCATGAGTATCTCTGTCTCTTATATACAATTGTGCCCTTCCCACTGTACGTAGTCTGGGGCCCTGTTTACTTTCAAAACCGTTTGCCATGCGTAAATGACAAACGATTTTGTGAAATTATTATTGCCATTGTCAGCGTCGTCGTCGTCGTCGTCGTCATCCTGACCCCAAAAAAAAAAACCCAAACATTTTCTCAATTTCAGTTGCTGTTGTTGTTGTTGTTGTTGTCGCACTTTACGCTGCTCAATTTAGCAAACAGTCAGCCGTTGACGTTATCCTTCCGCTCGCACAGCAGCCAAAACCAATAAGCCACCAGCACCACCACCAAAAGCAACAGCAGGAGTGGTTGGATCAGGAGGAAGAGCTGGAGCAAAAGCAGTAGCAGAAGCAGGAGCAGAAGCAAGAGCAGAAGCGGGAAAAGCAGCAAGAGCAGGAGCAGGAGCTGGAGCCGTAGTAACATTCAGTTACATTTACCGCCAACCATGTCGCTAAATCCCACAGCAATTGCCGCTGGCAATGCGCACTAATCCACCCAGCCATTTACCAGGGAAATACAGGCAACCCTGCGCCCTTCCTCCACCCCCCCTTAACCGCTATTCGATTGTCGCAACACGCACATCCGGCACGCCCTCCATGTCATGCTGCCCTCGTAGCGTATTTATTTTATAACATTGCCAATCAAGATGGCTGCGCAAACATAATCGCAATGGGGAGATGCAAAGCTATTGACAGAGCGACAGACAGAGAAAGAGAGATCGAAAAGTAGAGTGATAGAAAGTAAGTGAGAGACATATAGAGAGAGAGAGAGAGAGAGAATGGGAGAGGGAGTGGGAGAGAGAGTAGTTGCTGCTGTTAGCTTGTTTGCATTTCAGCAGCTTTTCGCCCTCCCCTACCCCGCCAAACTGCGCTGCCAGGACGAGGTTCAATAACACTTTTGCCTCAATTCCGGGTTTTTGCAGCCCTGCGATGCCAGTAATCGTACGTATATAGCCTTTTGTTGTTGTTGTTGTTGCTGCTGCTGCTTGTTGTTTATTTATTTTGCAAGCAATTTCAGCATTTTGTGCACTCACACATACACTCACTTACACACACACACACACACACACACACAGACACACTCACAGGGGCAGTGCATTATCCTGTAGTCATATACCTATATATTACACTCACATTCCATTACATGCTCATCGTATAGTATATACAGTACGTATGTGATGTCTGGTGTGTGAGTGTTGTCTATATGTATGCGTGTGAGTATGTGAGTGTGCGAGTGTGTTGTGCTTATGCCCTTTTCAATTTGTTCAATGATTCGCAAGCAAATTGATTCCCATTCAATTTCGCGCCGTTTCCATCGCCGGGCGACAATTTCGATTTTTATTGGTTTCTTTCTTTCGGCCATTTTGTTGTTTGTACCGTTCTTTTTCTTTTGCGGATCTGCTTTTTGTTGTATGAGTGTATGAGAAAATGTGTGTGTGTGTGTCTGTGCGTGTGTGTGTGTCTGTGTGTGTGTGTGTCTTGTGTCTTTTGCCAAAATATAATAAAATTGTAAATTGGTTTTCGTACATTTATAGCTATAGTTGTGTATCTTTACCGATATATTGTTATTGGTCAGCTTTTGTGGGTTCTACGGCCAAACAGTATAAATGGTAACAGACAAGCAAACAGACAGACAAACGGACAGACAGCCAAACATACAGACATTCAGTAATACACAGAGACAGATAAATAGTTGTAATGTCTATATAGTCTCTTTTCAGCATGTAAGCAATATTGTGATTGGTTTCACATATCGAATGACATGAAATTAATTAATTGGAAACTCAATTATTCGTGAATTTATATATTTTATAGATAAACAAATAAATATACATAATACATGTATATATTTTATATAAAATTATAATTAAATATATAATCAATTCAATGACCACTTTTATTGGTAATCCTTAGATAATAATTTGTATTTGTACATTCTATTTTATGTTGTAAGAAACAATCAGTTAACCGTATACTATAGTATAATTGTTAATTCGGTAGCAAAGGTTAAAAAGAAATATATTTATGGTACTGTAGCACGCCAACATAAATTAGCAACAATTACTAAACTGCTTCATGCAATTGCAACTAATCACAGCTGCTAATTTCAGTTAGCTACACTTTGCCGACTCATAAACTAAGACAACTACAAATGTAAGCTGTAGTTGGCCACTTTGGTAAGCTACCTTTCTTTCATTCACTATCTTTATCTCTCTCTCTCTCTCTCTCTCTCTCCCCCCTCTTTGTCTCTCTCTCTAGCGGTCGAAGAGCTTCAGACGAGCAAGAATGTTTGTCACAATACATCAAATGGCAGCGGAATGACACAAAACATGAACGCGTCACTTTCCATCACTGCGAACTGCTGTGAGAGCGACAAAAGCCTGTCCAGCACTGAAAGGGTAGCCGATAGGGGGTAGCGGGTAGCGGCAGCGTGAATTGCCAGCCAAATGGTCGACTAACAAGCCAAAGTCAGGCCAATAACCAAGCAGCGAATCAGCCAGACATTGTGTCGCAGGCTTCTAAACGCACACTACAAAAACACACACAACTACACAAACACACACACAAACAACATACACACACACACACTCAACAAACACACATACACATATACACTGAGATTAACTGCGCGCATGCGCAACTATTTGCGCACATTTGTAAGGGGCCGGCAAACTGGGAACTGTGCACCTTTTTGTGGCAAGTAACCACAACGACATCAAGAACGGGGCACTTGGTGACACCAAACAGACGTCGCTGGGTCTGGCCAGGCAGCCTTAATCCGTTCAGCAATGCGGCAACGATGATGATGATAATGACAACGACGATGACGATGATCGTGGCGATTATTTTGGGTTGTAGCCGCTGCGCCCTCTGTGATACATAACATGCATACAACACGGTTTTTTTTTTTTGTTCTTTTTGTTGTCGCAGCCATCTCGTTTGACCAAAAACGACTAACGAGCTGATCCCAAGCCCCAACCCAAGCTCAGCCTCAAGCTCAAGAGGCATACATTGAAGCAGTAGCTGAAGCTGTAGCTCGATCTGTAGCTGAGCGACTGCCATAGTTGATAATGCAGAGTGTTTGCTGCTGGCTCTCAATGTCTGCAGTCGGAATCATTAATCCTTAGCTGCCGAATGAGTATCGTTTGAGTGTGTCTGGGTGTGTGTGCGACTGTTGCGCGTAAGTTGTCATGTTTTTGTCGCTTTATGGACTTCTAATCGTTTCAATTCTATCAAAAAGCTTACGCACTAACAAACACCCAAAACCGTACACGGTTGTATGTGTGTGAGTGTGTGTTTGCGTCAGGCCCCATTTTAAGTTTCAGTTTCAGGCAGCAGATTAAGATATTTAGATTGGCCCACGACACAGAAGGTAGGTACCCCGACTCCGACAACAACTCCGACTCCGATTTCGACTAAGACTCAGAGACACAGCAGCATCAGCAGCCGTGTGCAACTTTATTTAGCACCTTTAGACGGCCCACGGATGCGGATCCAGAGCCCTCGAGGTGACAATAAGCCCAAGTCGGAGCTCTGAAATTGGGTTCAATTTTTGCCTTTTTTGTAAACGAGACTGGCCTGCTTGATAGAGCATTCGAAAGACTCACTTCACACTACTCAATCCTCACACCACAGTGGTGTGCGAGTGTGTGTATGTGTGTGTGTGGAGTGTGTGCCCTCAGTGGTTGCTATTTGATGTGCGAATTTGTTATTTAGGTTGGAAAACACGCAATTGTCCTCGGCCAGTTAGACCTTGTCCGAAGTGTGAATAAATTTGCGCCCATATAAAGATACCGATACAGATATAGATACAGATACAATTGTATCTATTTCTTTTTTTTTGGGTTTCGGGTGCGCAATACGAATTGATTTTGTTATCTGTGTGGCCATTTGTTAAATTGTTTTGTAACTACCGTTTTGGGTCTGAGCTGCCTTTTGATTAGCCACAATACACAATACCACATATAGATATAGAGGTAACAGGTGAAGGGTTTATTGTTGTTCAATTCAATGAACTTTCCAAACATCAGACCCCAAGGGGAAAAGAATCAAATCATATACAAAAGATGAATTGTGGCTGGCATCATCTTTTGCAGTTAGATGAATTATTGTAATTAATGCCAAATTGGTCATAAAACACAACATTTGCATGTCAAACAGACCAGGCGAATTCATAAGCCACATTTTGTCATGTTTGTTGGTCGCATAAATTATATATATGGCTATAGATATATAGCTATAGCTATATACTATAAGTTAATACGTTGGCTTTTTGGCGGAAGTTTCCATTGTGAGCTCGACTGAAATAATTAAATATTAAATATGATTAAGTTTATTTTTTTTTTTCATTTTTTTTTTTATTGTATTTATGTTTATTATTGTTATTTCATTTCGATGTTTTTTCTGCTCTACGACTACGGCCCACGCGAAGCCATAAACTATGGACTTATGGAGTCGGGGCAATGCTAAACGGCATTCAAATATAAATAAATGTCAAATTGTGCACGCTTCGCCATAATCATATGGGCTTCTCTGACAGCTCAGAGGCCCAGCCGTACGATATCTGTGTCTCTTTTTCTGTCTCTTCCTCTCGCTCGCTCTTTGGCTTAACAGCGGCAAGCTTGAAAACTGCTAAATGCAAATTAAAGCTCATTAATCGCGAAAGATATTTCGAACAGCGGGGCATTAATGTGCTTCGCACTTGGCCAAGAATCCAAAATAACGATTCTCAACTCGTTTTGCATAGAAAGTGAGCTGCGTCTGCAAATGGCAATGGGCATGGGAATGGGCACAGGAATGGGCATGGCCATGACTATGGGTAAGGGATTGTGTGAGTGCTCGTAAAACATGCTATGATTACTTTATTAAGCCAAATGTTTCATAAACCACCGTCAGGTCGCCTATAAAAACACAACCGAATGCGATATATTCGAATCCGAATTCGAATACGTATCCCAAATCCGAAAATGATACTCGAACGCGCTCTACGCGGGCGTTAGCACCGTCTCTGAGAGATTGAAATGTTGAGACAAAGACTCAGATTTTCTCGGGTCCAGATGGTGACTGAGTAGAGCGGAGCGGATCGGAACGGGGCGGGGCGTAATCAAGCGCTGAGCGCTTTGCTTCGATAAGTCACTTAAGATAAATCGCTGTGTGTGCGTGTGTAGTCATTTAGAAATTATGGGTTTCAGATATTGGAACTGAGATACACATACAATGCGAGTCAACGATTGTCTACTACACACATATACATAAACCATATAATAAAAATAATACCACTATACGTTTTTTTGTTGTTATTTGTGTTGCTTTTGTCTATTTAAAAATTCAAATTTTTATCGCTCGACGCGCAGAGAGTTTAACTAATTTCATTAAATTGTACATTTGTTAAATTTTGCTCGAATTCGAATTTAAAACTATGCTCTGAGATTGTCTTGTTTAGATAAACACCATTTGCAATTAAGTTGAAGTTTTACATAATTAATTTGGAAATCGATTAATAAACGAAACAATAGCCATGGGAACGATCAAATACGAGCTATATAAAGAGTGCAAAGTGTAGACACTGTATAAAGAGCTATAAAAAACTGCAGGTAATCTGATGACCTGATGATCTATAAGGAAATTAGTGAAATGTTTGTATATAAACCTTTAATATATATTTACAGGAGAAAGATTGCTATTTTACAACACTCATTAACTTAGGGTACCGATAACTATATAAATACCTCTCTTTCTTTTTAGTTCTCTCGTCACTAAATACTCTACCTCTCTAGCTGCAGACAAGTTGAAACAAACAGACATTAGCTATTCATAAACGTCATAAAATGATTGACGATCCATGGGCTTGATTATTCAATTAGCACATTTTACGAGTTTCGGCTAAGTGGGTGCCTAATTATGGCCAGGCCACCACGCAGAACTTGATTTTATGTCTTTTGACCATAGGCCAACACTTGACTCGACTGCAAAAAAAAAACCTCCATACATATAGGCGATATATGGGTTTGTTTCCTAGGTGTAACGAAATCATAGACAATCGTCACTTCCCTTTTTTTTCGTTTTCTTTTATATTAGGCATAGTGAAAATGCTATTTCTCTACTACTGCTGTTGCTAGGTTGATTATGTTGCCCATGTTGCTTGTTGCCTATACTTCTGCTTCATTTTATTATCGAGTTCCGCCATCTGCCCCAACAATCGCTCCGCTCATTGTCGACTTTGTGGCCAACGGAGTCGTGTCTAGCGACAAATTTAATGACTTACTTAACCTCATTGAGAGCTCCATAGGCCATACACACACCAACACTCACACACACACACACATACATCACACCACACTCATACATACACACATGGGCGACAGTGTCTCCGCCTTACAGCAGCCTCTCTACACCTTAGACTCTGACGCTGCCTTGGTAACTTAGCATTTTTTAATGACTTAATTTACGTTCGCAATAGGTTCCACCTTCCATGTTTATTGTTTTGACTAAGTACACACATACACACACACGCACACAAACACATATACACTTACCAAGCGAAGTTGGCTTCATATGATGGCTATATAGTTGGTCGTAGAGCGTGCGACGCCCTCGGAACTCAATTCGCGCCTTATCGTCCGCTCACATCGTCGTCTTCACCGTCTCCTCAAATCTTCGCCCGTTTTCCACTGCTAACGTGGGCTGCAAATTTGTGGCCAGCTGCTCTGTAGGAATGGTCTCCATTTGTTTTCGGATCGATGCAACAGGCGTTCGTCCCCTTTGGAACCCATACTATATACACATTCTATATAGTATGCATGTTTGATTGTTTGAGCGCAGAGCAGGGCGCACGATAGCTTCGTTTATTGTTAATTTAATTGGGCAATTTCATGAGCGTGTTGGTGGTTTTGTTTTTTCGGTTAACTAAGTGACACTTTGGCAATTGGAGGGGAAATCTGTTTTTGATAAGGCGACGGGCACAAACCGAAGGGCATAGACACAAAAAAAAGAATTTTGCAGCTTTCAATTATAATTTACATATTCTATTATCTTTATCGTATGCTCCCTTGGACATTTTTTAATTGAAACACATGATTGTAATTAATATTTGATTGGAATTGAATTTTGATTAATTGATTACGTTATTTATTTATATATGTCGTCTCAAAGTCGATATCGATAATCAAATGCAAAAAATATATCAATAAACAAAAACATCATTATCAATAAACAATATTGATAATAGATATCGGTGTGCGAAATTGTAAAAACAATATTATTAAACGAACATCAATATTAACTAATGAAAATCGAAATTGATAATTAAAATTAAAATCAAAATCGATACAATAGAATCGACATCTTGAATTAATGCTGCAAATCAATATGAATATCGATGGCAAAAATTGTAAATATATATTGATATTGATAAATTGAAAAGTAATGTAATAAAACGTAAATAAAAAATCGGCATATAAGACTATCGATTTTAAAATATTTTTCTAAATATAAATGCTAAATTTATGAAACGGCAGTAAAATGAGCAGCCCGTTTTCAATCCGCAAAGGAATTTGAAGAGCGTGGGCTGTGGCGTTTAACTCGACTTACGCTGCGTATGAGTAATGTTGTGAATGGCAAGAGAGCGAAGAGCGAAGAGTAAAGAGTGAAGAATGAAGAGCGGGTTGAAGTAACAACAAGCGAGAGCAGGCGACACTTGCTATTCGGGCGGCGCGAAGCTTTGAAGTGAGACGCACACAAATGTTGCTCACAAATTGACAGCTAACACGGTGCTAAATTAGATGGCACTTGCTTATATGGTGTGGATTCGAGTTGTTTGCAAATTAAGCAGTGACAACAATAACAACAACAACAACAACAACAACAATAACAATAACCTTAACAATAACATTAACAATAACAACAAAAGCTACAACAACAAGAATAAAAATCAGCTGATACTTTAAACACTATACCCGTTGACATTTCAAGTTCAATGTCAACGTGTGACGTCTAGGAAATTTGTAAAACACGCTTATTAAATTCCACGCCCGTTGCATTAACTAACAGATTGGTGTTGTTCTTCTAGACGATGTGGGGGAAGAAAAGGTGGGGAGATGACCCGCAGCATGTGTGGAATTGAACCGAAAAAGCGTGTCGCAAGTCATGTTATGCGCATGTAAACCAATCTAAATACGTATACCTATCCGATGAGCAAGCGATGGTATGGTATGGTATATGCCATATGGTATATGGTATGTGTGTGTATGTGTGTGTGTGTGTGTGTACGTGTGTTTGTGTATGTTTTATTGGAGCAGTCAAACAAACAAAATGCATTTAAAAGCTACAAAACTACATTTCAGAATATAGCCAGGCCATGGCCCAGGGCCCATGTGTACTGTGTACTCTATGTATGTGTGTGAGAGTGTGTACTATGCCACAACAAACATGACTTGACAACTCATCGAACATTGAACACGTTGTAATGTGATACTTAAATGCTTGATTGGCTCGTAAATATTTTCACTATGTGGCCCAGGCCCAAGCTTCAGAGCCTGAAGCGCACTCATACTAACATACTGAGAGTTTTGCGGCTAAAACTCTCGCTGGACATTCAGACTGCCAGTTTTTTTTCTTATTTTCTTATTTATTTTTTTTTCTGTTGTTAACAATCATTTCTACAAAGTATCACTGGAGCCCTTTGCTGCCCTGTGAGCTGCGCATGATCTGCTTCTCTTTATTTATTTTTTTTTTTCGCAGCGCACCCTTGTGTTTGAAAAAAAGCGCCAAATCTTGCACTAAAAACACACCAAATACGACTTCAAAGCTATCGCAGCGATCGATCGGCATTGGGCGCGTTGACAGAGCACCCAGCGACTCAAGGGGGACCCAGCGGGAATGGGGCAGCTCAGACAATTGTAATTGTTGTATGTGGTGCAGAGGGCCGCACACAAACTACAAACTACAAAACTACAAACTACAAAACTACAAACAAGAAACAAGGTTCTTCTTTGCTGCTCGTCCTTAGCCTCATCATAATGTTAATGTAAATGCATTTTAAATGGACTTGCGTACAACATTTTTTTGTTGCATTGTTGCTGTTACTGTTGTTGTTGATGTTGTTGTTGTTGTTGCTGTTGTTGTTGTCGCACGTTTGTGTGGACAGTTCGACAAGCTGTTTGCAACACGATGCGGGCCTAGCGCAAAAAAAAACACTCATAAAAAATAATACAAAAGCACAACACTCTCCTATATACATATATATGAACATTATAGATGCATGTGTATTGGTATATATATATATATATTTATTGCCATATGTGATCGCATGTCTCTTGGCGTAAAATGCGACTTTGTTTGTGGCCATTGGCAGCGAACAAAACGTTTTTAGTGTCTTACAAATGAAATGTGACAGTTGCGAGTTAAAAATACACAAACAAAAATTAACATAATTTAATCAACACTAATTCGCGCTTTCAGTTTTGCCTTTTTTTTTCTCTCTCTCTCTCTCTTCATAGATTGACAGATCTTGCCATTCGAACATGTGGGCGCTCAATTGAGTGTAAGGTATCTCTTTTTTTCTGTATGTTTCGACTGCCAGGCATTTCCGTCTAGCTAATTGCCCAGCCTCATCTTTTGATATCATAGTGGCTGTATCTTTTTATCTTTTGGGGTCATTAATATGCTACACATTGCACTGGTTGCAGCTCGGAAACAGGATGCTACCTATCAATAACAATCGCAGGGGCTGGGCCAAGTGTCAAGAGATTTTGGTACAAGTTCATTAAGAAATTTTAAGTTAAGTAGCGTTGATTTTAATCGATCGTTCTATAGAAAGAGAAAAGTGTCAATGAAGTACAATTACTACGGGGCAAAACAAAAGGGAAAATATTTCAATGGAACATGGTAACATTAATGAAAACACAGCAGTGGCGTTGTACGTGGGTAATTCAAGGGGGTTAGAGGAAATGTCACTAAAGAGACATGAAATCTGTTTACCATTTCTATAACATATGGATGCTTCATATGTTATAGATCCCTCTTTTAAAACTACAGGTATGCCACTGCATTATAGCTCAAACTATTTCCCCTCGTTGTGGAATGGCATACACGTGATTTCTGTGTAGAAACCCCTCTACGTCACAACAAGTGTCACGTACGCACGAGATTCTGTTTAAATATAGCCACATGCACCACATATTAAACAGGCACAGGCTGTCTCTGAATCGTTCTCTATACCTCTGTCTTTGTCTATGTCTCTGCTTCTGATTCGAATTCTATATACTATACAGAGCGCCGGCTACGGGCTATAGCTCCGATTTGGTTAGGCAGACGCACGAGCAGCACCAAATTGGTTTATGACTTCCTTCTAACCATGGTAAATGATGATAACTGATAGTTGGACCGATAGAGTATTGTATAGGGTAGGGTATGGTAGGTAGTAAGCAGCTGATTTAAGGTCTTAGACAGAGCCCAGTCACAAGTTTAGTTTGCTGACAAGGCCAACATAAATATCGAACTGTCGCCTGCAAGGGTCCAGAGAGGGAGAGAGAGAGAGAGAGAATGTTGGCGATAAGATCAATTATGTTAAGTCACTTGGCGTTAAAATTATGTTGACGCATGTTTTGAAAATGTATTAAATAAAAGAAACAAATACAAAAACAAGTATAAAACGTTTCGAATCACATCCATTTCTTAGTCCAGGCGGGCAATTATGCAAATCGCTTGACAATCATTTAAAGCTTTAAACGCATTAAGTATGCGAAATGTAAGCCGAGGGACTTGAAGCGGGAGGGGGTATACAGAAATCTAAATCTTAAATAAAAAACCCCAAATAGCGCCAACGCTGTGTCTAAGCTGTGAGCTGCGATCTGTGATCGGAACGCACCTCTAACCCAATTTATAACGACTTATCGACAGTAATAAAAACAAAATACACATCGAGTTAAAATTTATACACATGTTGCGATCGATAACGCCAACGCCTCATTTGCATGTTGGCTTCAGCAAGGCGTGGCTGCGGGCTCCGGGATGAGGCAGAGGCTGAGGCAAAGAGCTCTGTAGCTGTGTATCTGTATCTGTATCTGAAAGATAGTCTGCGTGTTTGTGCGCGACATTTGACATTGTCAAATCGCAGCTTAATTAAGCAATCGATCTTCCATAGCTTGAAACGATCGCAACCCAATCGACGCTTTTGCTAATTTGCAGCAGGTAGTTAGATAGAGAGAGAGAGAGAGGTCGTGAGGGAGAGAGAGATAGAGAGAGGGAGAGGGAAATAGAGTGCAAATACTCATTCGAAAAGAGCCCCATCAATGTGGGAAAGTTTTTGGCGTTGACAATCAACTTTCAGCTCGTACTAAATCTTTGCATAATCCAAAAGTCTTTAAAATCTGTAAGCCAAGATTAGCTTTCGGTCTATGGATCTATTCGGATGTCGTTCATTGTCTCAATGCGAATGCCGTAGCGTCAACCGTTATGGGGCCTAATGAGTGGCATTTATCAGGGCCAATGAATCTTTTCAAAATCAAATTGTTTAAAAAGAAATTAAAAATTTGTATAGTATTCATATAGCGCAGACTGATTGGGAGTGAGTGAGTCAGACACTGATTTCGGCTGGCTCATAAATCATGCTGACTTTGTGACACTATCACGCTAATAAAATCGCATGCAAAAGCCGCCAAGTCGCCAACAGCCGTTCGAACCACAACAACAACATTAACCACAACAACAAGCGACATTTTCAAAACAAAAAAAAATACACACACAAGTCTGAATGACAGCTACAAATGATGTCCGACGCTTTTGTGGACATTAATGTTTGACATTAATTGAAATTAATATTAATTTCATATTTATTGTAATGTCAGTTAATGTCCGTGATGCTGCGGGGGCGTCAGCTGACACTGGCTATAGGATTGGCTTTATATTTTGGCTTTAGCTTTGACTCTTTTCCCTTGTTCCCTCTTTCACTGTTTTACGTCTGAATCGCAGTCAGTCTATGTCTGGGACTTCTCTTGTTGGGGTTATGGTCATGCTGATGAATTTGCATATTTTTCTAGCCATGATCCGTTGCATGCTGTGTCCAACTGGTCTCTCGAGATGATGCCAGTTGCCAGTTGCCAGTTACCACTAGCATATATGGTCGGAGATCACAGCATGACAATTCGCATGAATGTTAAAGGCAACAACTTAATTTGTAATCGCTTCGCATTAGAATTTAAGTAACGCGTAATTAATGTTACAAGTCATGATGGCAACAAGACAGAGGCAGGTGTGCTGAAGGAGAGGAGGGGGTCAGGTGGAGTACAGCGGTTAGAAGGGTTTCACAACGCCATCCAGAGTTTGTTTGTATATTTATTTATTGGGATCTAAGTGATTTTCGATGAGATTGCAAAGTATCGGCGATTGAGGCATAAGTTCACAGCAGGTGGCAGCTTAGAGCATACAGAGTGTTAAGCAGAGAAGAGAGAGACAGAGAAAAATGAGAGAGAACCTTCTTCAATCCAAATGAACGACAGAAAGAGAGAGGAAGAGAGAGAGAGAGAGCCAGCTTGAATCTCCTGTTGTGCATTGCATAGACGCATAAGGTGAGAAGCATTCAAAGCATCCAAATTGGGTTTCACTTTCCTTACACTCAAATACACTCACTCACACACTCACACACACACACACTCGTGCATTTTGGGTGTGATATCATTAGCTCCCCTGCAGTCAGCTGGAAACCCGTTTCAATGCATTATTCTACCTGTTTGTATGCCCCTTGCTCCCCATCTATTCGTCTTGCGCCTTAGTTTGTTGAGTTCCCCGTGCCTAAGTTCATTTTTATATGAAATTTATATATATTATTAGCGTGAATTAAAAATTGCTGCTGCCGATATTTGCGCATCATTAAAGCCATCAAATGAAGCCAATTAAAAGTAAATAAATAATACATTTTATGAAAGCAATCAAATTCCCCTCGGCCCGCACTTCCACTGGCTAAATTATGCACAGCGAAAATTATAAAGTTTTGTTAAAACTTAATTAGGCGCTGCCAAAAAATGAGCGAAAAAATAAACGTATCAGTCGGGATGGTACCTCATTTTATAATACACTAAACACACTCAATAATAGAAAAGATGATGAAGAAGAAGAATGAATACATAGAGACACACAATATTTAAATGCGTTAGCTAATCATATGAATGATGATGACGATGATGTTCTGTCAACTGATCATACCCAGCTTCGCTCATAATTGGCTGCAGAGTATACATGAAAACAGACCAAAACAAAATCAAAAATCGAAAATCCGGTGAACCGCTTGGATTCTGCGGATTGGCAAATAAGATTCTTCTCTTTTTCTTTGTGGCCGTTGGAAGTTCGAAGCAAAGCGATTCATTAATAAATTAACAGCACATAAAAGGGGCAGACAAAAGAACAAATTAATGGGACAACGCGCCAGACAAAGAGTTAAGATCCAGCTAAATATATATATAAGAAAGAATATATATAAAGGTCAGCTGCCAGGAGAAAAAAGTGTTTCAAATGAGACGGAGACAGATAATTTAAAATCAATAAAATACGCTTAATAAAGGCTTTTACAATGAACCCTTTTTCCAATAAATTAATGCAGTCATAAAAATATGTTATTTATATGTGAACAAAATGCTTATAAAGTTGTTTCAATTTATGCGAAAAAAATCATAAAAATATTTAACGATTATTAAATGAAAAATTAGAATAAAAAATTGCAAGTTGTTTGAAATTGTTTATAGATATGCACAGAAGAATTATTTATTACAATATTAATGCTGTAACATATACAATAAAAATTGTTATAAATTGTTTATTGATATGCACATAGTATGGAATTGAATATGTTTAATTGATATTTCATGGCATGTTCTCTATCGCATTGACTCTGCTCTTGTCGTAGCTGTAATCACATAACTTTAACAGCCCAAGAGCCCCAGAGCCAGTACAGTGTGGTGCAGCAGTGCCACCCGCTGTGTTATTTAACTGCCACAATTCGCATGAGAAATTTTTTTTTAAAATTATTTACATACATGAGGTAATACGAACAACCCATACACATACACATATATACGTATATATATACATATATACATAATTATATATATGTATGTACAAAAACAAGGCAGTGGCTACATATAACAGCAACACCTTCTGCCCAGCAGATGCTCTGGCGGGGATGCTAGGCTGAGGAGCTGTGCCATGGAGCTGTGCGGATAATTAATTGATTAAAATGTTTTTGCATATTATGGTGCGTATCATATTTCACATAAATGAGCGCATTCAACACGCTAAAGTGCCAAAGATTGTACGAGGCCAATCCAGCCAAGATTAGAGCCAAAAGAGCGAGATAGGTGGACAAAAGCCAAAGTGAGAGAGAGAGAGAAAGAAAGATGAAAAAAAGAAAGAGTAAGAGAGAGAGAAAGAGTGGGAGAATGAGAGAGAGGGAGAGAGAGAGAGTGGGAGAATGAGAGAGAGAGAGAGTGAGAGAGAGTTAGAGTGAGTGGGATCCTCATCTGCTGCAAGGCACTTGTTGCCACAACTTACCACCTAAGGTAACCAAATGCTCCATTGTAACGTGGGGCAAGATTATAATAATAATGATGATGCTGCTGATAATGATGATGATGATGATGTCTGAGAGCTGAGTCTATGTCTAGTCGAGCGCCACATGTGGCAGCATGACCATTTGCAATGGACTCCAAACACTGAACAGGGTGTTTATGGTGATTTAGTCAGTTATGTGGATCGTAAACATTTTTGATAGCTAAATTTAAATAAACGACAGATATTTGTTGCTGGCTGCTTTATGAGCCAGGTTACGGCTGAAGCCACAGCCAAAGCTGCGACTAGACAGAGCTGAAGTTAACACTAAAGCTGGAGCTGCAGCTGGAAATGGAGATGGAGTTGAAGATGGAGCTGGAGTTGAAGACGGAGCTGCAGCCAAAGTTGGAGTTAGAGTTGGTGTCATAAGGCGAAGGCGCTTAGTCATTTTCTGTGTGTGTGTGTGTGTTTTGTTAGCCAAGTCGAGAATTTAAATTAATTTTATTGCATTGAGGTTTTTGTGTAGTTTGGCGCGCGCGCAGCGAGAGAAAAATATCAAATTACTGTGGTAATATATTTGAGATTAATGTCGCATCTTTTCGGGGACCCAAGAGATTTTGTTACGTTTTACTTTTATTCAGTTGGTAAATTGGCCATAAAAGCGGGCCAACAACAATGTGGGTACGCTATACAGATGAATGCAACGATAAACAATCCAAAAGAAATGGAAAAACATGGTAAAAAAAAAAGAAAAACAACAAACCAAAAAGCAGCTAAAGAAAGTGGCCAAGAGAGCAGATAGAGAGAGAACGAGCAGAGAGAGTAGAACCTTAAGGTAAACATAAACAAAACAAATATTTAGTTTAAATTTGAACGTTGACAAGCGTTTCGAATGTCAGATGCCACCATAATTGGCTCACATCTTTGAGTTTTGGCAATTAAATTGTGTTTATTTATTTATTTTGTATATATTGGCCCGATATGTTGCGATACGATACCCAAAAAAAATATATGAACCAGGCTGCTTACCTGCACGACCTGACCTAAGTCCGACAACTGGGAACCGCATACGAGATCCGAGAGCCGAGAGCTGAGAGAGTCAGTGGGATTTTCGCAGTGGCCTAAGCTGAATCCGGTTGTAGCTCAATCGACGAAACCATCTCACTCTTAACACTCTCTTACTATCAGTATCACTCTCCCACTCTTTCTCTCTCTCTCTCTCTCTCTCTCTCTCTTTCTCTCTCTCTCTCTGTCTGTCTGTCTTTGTTTCTCTGTTTCAGCTACTCTTTGCCTCTGTAACAGGATTAGAGCAGCGCGACTTGTACTAAGCCCACAACATGCACTTGTGGCTTAACTTTGGCAATCCTGTTAGCCTGCTGCACTTGGACTTGGTCTTGGACTCGGCTTCGCATGGCAAGCGCATTCTTTCAATGAAACTAATCCTCGACTCCCGACTGTTACGCTCTTTCTTTCTGTCTCCCTCTCTCTTGCTCTCCGCGTGTGTATATTCAGCTTGTCATTGTTTGTAGTCGAGTTAGGATAGTCTGAAATGGCAAAAGGCGGCAAAGGGTTGTTGGGTACGCCCACCACATATTTGCATAGCCCAGCATTGACTTATGCCTTTTGTCACAAGTCCGAGCCACAAGTCAAAAATGAAAACTGAAAACTGCAAAATTCAGCCAGGCACAAAATTCATATTTAATAGGCACATAATGGCAATAATCATAATTTTACAGCGAACTACGGAATGCAGCCCTGTCAGCGGGATGCCCTTAAAGGCTGCCCTGCCCTCAAACTTAGCTGACACAATGAACGCAACTAAAAATACAAATAGATATATGTATATATACAGATCTATGTGTATGTATTTATATATATATGGTGATGCTGGGAGAAGGCGTTACGCACATTTAATTAATACGTTTGCTTGTTGCTTAGTGTTTGTTGCTTGGCCCCGGCCTGGAATTCAAAACTGACCCCGGATACTCACGGCCCAGGGCCATGTGCACAGACTGAGATCTCACAGAGATATATGTGTGCTGATATAGTATATTTGCAGTGGGCGTACCAACACATGATTAGAATTTCTTAAAATTTCTCAAAACGAGAAAAGGGTTCGCATAGTTTAGTGTTGTATGGATAGAAATATACATATATACCATATATAATATGTTGTTTGTATGGTGTGTCATTTGCCTGACTTATTGTTTCAGATTAGTTTTGATGACGGCCAAGAAGCAAAGCTTGGATTTACGCCTTGGCTACTGAAACCCTTTACAGCCAGGGGGTTTTTTAATGCCAAGAGACAGAAACAGAGCAAGACAGAGAAAATGAGAGGGAGATAGAGAGAGAACATTAGATTTCAACGGAAGCCGTTGCACAAACTAAATGTTGCATGTTGGTTATTAAACTGACCATTAATCCGGGGTTTCATTGGGTTTTTGCTCATAAACAAAAGACACAGACAACGAACTTAGTAAATATATTTCTTCCCAATAAGAGGTGTTAGTTTAATAGTTTAGTTAAATATCCGAATATTTTTATATTTATAAAAAAAATATGGGGTTATTGAAAAAAAAAAAAACCAAATGGCTAACACTTGCAGGACTATATCCTTTTCATGAAATGCCATTTACCAAAATAGTGGATCATCATATAATAACACATCTTAATGGAAAGCCTTATATATTTAGTATAGTAATAGTATAGTACTTTTATGATCATTTTACAGGAATTTCATCTATCTGGCCGTGAAACAATATAATCTACTATAATTTACTGTGGCCCATCAGTTCACTACCATTAGCTTCCAAATTTCCTGGTAATTAGTTTGATTTTGCAGCGTTCCCACCATAACATTGACTCTATGACTCCCTAACGGTTTCTGGTCATAAAAACAAAAAATTAACAAAACAATTGAGCCAAACAATGCGTATCACCACAACAATTGATGTTCAAGTGCCCCTAGGGCACATCACGCAAAACTATATAGGAGCGCATATAATATAATAATAAACCTCAACCTCAAAACTCAAACTCAAACTCAGAGCAGGCAACGTTTTTGGGCCATTTGTTTAAATTCCAATTAAAAAGAGCAAATACACAGTGTGTAGTAGCGTATGTGTGTGCGATACGCATACACACATGCAACACACGCACACCTACGCCCACGCACAGCAGGTCAGCGCACAGATTCAGAGGCTGGGTTAGAGGTACGGCTGGCATTATCATCATTGACATCACGACAAGGTTTTTTGGTGCTTGTTCTGGCTGTTTGACAACTATTTTAGAGCGAGGGAGGTGGAGAGTAAAAGAGAAAGAGAAAGTGAGTAAGAGAAGGAGAAAACGAGAGAGAGAGAGAGAGATCACAGGTAGTGGCTGTGGCACAAGGATCTTTCTCCCTCTCTCTGTGCGTGTAAACGCCTGACACTTGGTGCGCCCTCTGGCCAGTTGGTCGATGTTGCCGAGTGCCTGATGCTTGGTCAAGCGTTGCGTGGGCCCCCGTTGAAATGAGTGCCATGAAGATGAAGTGAGGTGTTCAATTTTTTCTCATTGGCTTGTACGCTTCCCGGAAAATGCCACTTGTCAATAGGCCAATGTCTCTATGTAGCCCATTGTAGCTGTTATCTAAATTACGCCAAACAAAACAACAGTTGCCGTAACGAAGGAGCGATACACAGCCAACATTGAGAGACGGAGGGAGAGAGAGTGACAGAGAGAGAGAGAGAGGGGGGGAGCAGACCAAACCCTAAACAACATCAGTTGCTTACCAGGGGTGGGCTGAGTTAATGTTTTAATTTGATTTTAAAATGATGTTAATCTAATATCCGAGGAAAATGTCAAAATAAAGCGAAAAAAAATAACAACAAGGCGCGTCGCTATAACCAAAGTATAGCTATTTCGCTCTAACGCATTACCTTTTGAGGCCTTTTGATTAATTAAAAGTCGAAATATGGCTGCCGATTTGGGTGCTAATTGAAATGCACTTGCCGTGCTGTACAAATTCAATGAATTCCCCTATTTTATTACGAAATGCGCTGTCAAAACGGCCAAAGTGGCTCTTGATAATCTATGAGCATTAGCTTTGACAATATTTTCCTGTGAATTTCATTTCATTTCACTCAACCAACAGCAACAGCAGCAACAGCAGCAACAGCAGCAGCAGCATTTGATACGCTCACGCATTGGGGCGTGAATACCACAAATTTATATTTAATTGTTTGATTACCTGCCGTTTGTCTGCATAATTTCCCCATAATTTTCATGTCTCTGCTGTTGAAAATTACTATATACAAAAATAGAAAAAAAAATAGAATATTTTTATATGTATGTGTGTGTGTGACAAATGTTAGGCGCTGACTGCATTCATTAATTTTTTGGGCATTTAAAAGACAACAGTCACAGTCAAAGTGTGAAGCATTGTGTGTCTGTGTGTTTGTGTATGTGTGAGTGTGTGGGTGCAACAGTGGCCAGCTGTGTGACGAATTGCCTATTTTGTAAATAAAGACAACACTAATAGAAGAACGCAGAGAACGAACAGCTTTTGTCAGCGCACAATACAAATGACTGAGGCAGCAAACTTGCTTGTATTATATAACCATGATTTGTTGTTATTTGATGTCTTTCGTTTAATTAAAGCTAAATTGTATTGATTTCAATGTTAATTAATGCATTTTTAATGCATTTAATTTTGTACTCAATTATAAACGATTATGTCTATATGCATTTCACCTCTTTAAATTAAAATTTATTAAAATTGATTTGATTTCAATGCAAATAAACGCACTATTTGAAATATTATTATTCTATACACTGGCAATACGTTTATTAATTAATGCATTTTAACTTGTGCTATATATTTATTATATTATGACTATATTCATTTCGTCTTATAAAAGCAAAATTGTATTCGTTTCAATATAAATAAAAGTATATTAAATTGTACCATATATTAAAAATAATATTATTCTATAGTCTTTTAATATAATGGTTAATTAATGCATTTTAACTTGTACTATATATTTAAACTATTATGACTATATTCATTTATTCTCATTAAATTAAAATGTGTTGATTTTAATTTTAACTAACGAATTTTAACTTGTGCTATTGGCTTGAACTATTATTATTCTAGTAATATAATAATAACATATTTATTATATATGTTAATTAATGTATTCCACCCTGTATGTATTTCAACTATTATTATTCTATAGAGTTTACAATGTGTGTGGCTATGACCCAGCTCTATTTATAATTTGCTTGCTTTTTAAATTGAATTGTTAACTGGAAATGAAAAAAAAAAAACCAGACGCTTTTGCTTCTGTTTCGGTGTTACAAATTCTGGTCTCTCTCTCCTTCTCTCTCGGCGAGTCACGGCAGCAACACCCGCTCTATAATTTCAATCGGCTGGCAAGTCAAATTGTTTATGCACATTTGTTTACGTTTGCTAAAACGTCAAGCAATTTTCGTAATGAATATTCTAATTGGCTTTTAATTATACAAAGAGCGTAGCGTTTCGTTTCGTATCGTATCGTATCGTAGAAAACATATCGTTTCGTGCCTTTGTGAAATTGTGGAAATTTCGAAATGGGCTAATTGCACTGGGTAATTGCAATATTAGACGCCTTACTCAAACACACTCACACGCACTCACACACTCATTGCAACAGGCGGCGTCAAATAGAGAGCCAAGCTAAACGCCAAACCCATATTTATGGTATTGCTGCCATAGAAGCCAAACGAACATATACTACTAGCAAGAGTATGAGTCGGAGTGTGAGTATGAATACGACTATGAGTATGAGTATAAGTATGACTGTGAGTATGAGTAAGTACTCCTATATATATTCGTGTAATTGATGCATGGCAATGGCCACACGCAATCGACGCATTTGGCCAGGTCTGTTCACTTAAATGAATGATATAAACTAGAGCAGACTTTGTTGGGGGCTGTATATAGGTATAATAATAATTCAATAACGGTATGTATTATGCATCTACTGCTGGCGGTAATTGATTGTTTATGCAGCTAAACGTTCAGTTGGGTTTTTTTTCTCATTTTTGAATAATGCATTTGCGGCTGGAGACTCAAAAGGCGCATCTGTTATATGAACACAGTATAGTATTGTAGTATATGGTTATAACACACGTTATACC
Organism: Sphaerogastrella javana; assembly: GCA_037040025.1. Taxonomy (NCBI): domain Eukaryota; kingdom Metazoa; phylum Arthropoda; class Insecta; order Diptera; family Drosophilidae; genus Sphaerogastrella; species Sphaerogastrella javana. The sequence continues at coordinate 9,759 of JBANCZ010000109.1, read as the reverse complement.
CAACTGTTGGCCCCAATATAAACAATCTAAAACGCCGCGTGGGCAACAGTTTGAGCGCAGGGCATCATAAACTTGGCATATTTATGTGACTAATTTGAAATCAAACATAAAACATAAAACTCACCAAATAATATTAAGAGTCCCCAAAGGTAAAAAAAAAAAAAAATCAGAAGAAAAAAATATCATATCAAACTCAGAGATGCATATCAACAATTAGAAGCACGCCAAGCACCCCATGGCGAGGGAATCGAGAAATTTGACGCTTTTATGACCGATGCGCACTCCGCACTGGCAGCAGCATAATGTCTCTCTTTGATATACCAAATTAAAGCAATGGACATTGGAACGGGGATATAGGGACTGGCATCTGGTAATACGAGTACTTTGCATATGAATGAGCTGATGATGGCGCCAAGAGAGAGTGAGGGCGAGAGATAGAGAGAAAGGGAGTGAGAGCAAACATGTTGATCAGCAAACGATCAAAGAAAGCCACAAACATAATTGAGGCAATTAGAAAACATCAAAATATTTGGGCCTGGTCAACACACAAAAACAAAATGGTTAAAAATGCTTAAATAAATAAAATGCGTACAAATTTTTGAAACTTAATTAAGCACTTGAGCGCATGTTTATGTAAAGTCTGGACTGGCCTGGATACACAAATACAAACAGCAATACAAATACAAATATAAATAAAAATACTATATTTTTTTTTTTTGTATTTTCAGGCTCTCAGACACAAGGGCACAATGTAATTAAAGCCAACTCTCAAGCGTTTTTGGCCATGACAAAGCATTTCGCATTGAGTTTTTTTTTCATTTTGAGTTTTGTGTATATATATGTACGGCTGTTGTTGAGGTAGCTGGTACCAACGCCCACCTTACGATCAATTCAATTAAAACGCTTAGGAATTATTATGACAAACAAATGTCGAGAGTTTCATTCTTTCAAATGATGCCAATCTTTAGGGCTAACCGCAGGAAGTCGACGTCGACCCATAGAAAATAAAAAAAGTTATAGCCGAAATTACAAGCAATTGTAAGCATACACGATCATATCGCCTGACGGAAGTTCAAATTGAAATACGAAATAAGTTCAAGTGGAAAAAAAAACAGAGACATTTGTCCAAAAAAATGGCCGTTGGGTGCGTCTGTGCAGCAGGTTCGTTGCCTAAGTCTTGCGTTTAGACAAATGCCTCGACATGGACTTTAAATTAATTACTTAATTTAACACAACAAGCGGTGATACAGCGACACCTTCGCTCACATGGCAGACGTTGACAACGCACCACAGACGACAAACGACAGACGACCGACGACGGACGACAGACGATGGACGACGGACAACACAAAGCACTAACATTGATAATTTGCCTGCAGGCGAAAACCTGTTAGCGATCGACCGATCGATGCGTATGGAATCTTCTATATATATATACTCTCTCTGTATATGTATATGGAGGCCTCGTTCTACACCTCTTCGAGCCTGATGCTCTGCTGTCTGAGTGGAGTGTAGATGGGGGCATAACAGATTAGTTAGCATATCCCATATCAGGGTAATTATTGTTAAATGCGATAACGATCTTGTACTGCGTTGACATTTATTTATTTTCCTTAATTTTGCTGTATTAATCTTCCTGGAAACACACATTAAACACAACCAAAAGATAGCAAGAGAGGAAAAGAGAGAGAGACAGAGAGAGGCAAAGAGAGTAATACAGAGAGTGTGAGAGCGAGAGAGCTTCGATTGACATGCATATGTACTTCGCTTGTTGTGGCACGTCCCGATCATGGTGTTTGGGCTCGTAATGATCATTCGGCAGACCATGAAAATCAACAAACAGCATCAATTTAGCTTTTATTGGCAATATGCAAACGGTACGCGCTGAGCCCAGTCGAACGGAGTCGAGCCTGAGCACGATTGAACCGAGTCCGGCTGCCTTTTTGACAATTTGCATCATGCAGGCAATCGATCAATTCAGTGAAACACGAAAATCAGCTAATTAATATAATATACAATATAAACTCTGCATACATACTATACACATATACATACCTGCATTATCGATAGCAACTCATCGAAATACAACAAAAAAATACGCGTCAATTAAACGAACATGTGAACATGGCAAACACCTTTTGGCTTGGGCCCATAGATGCTGCGATCGATACTGAGGCCCCGAAAGAAAAAAAAACAAAACTCAATTAAAGACAAACAAGCTAAATAACAGCAACAACAACAAAAGCTACAACAACTAAACCAACAACGAGTACAACAACTCTGAACAGCTGCTAAAGCTGTACAACAAATCCATGAGCCCAAAAAAAGACGCAGCTAATTTAACCAAATTGGATTACTTAATAAGTTTATTGGGTAAATAACTTGGCCGTCACAACAACAACATCAGCAACAACAAAACATGACTTGATGCCCACAACGGCATAAAGTGAATGTTTTGTTGTTGTTGTTGTTAGATTTGTTGATGTTGTTGGTATTATTGTTGTTATTGTTGCTGGTGTTGTTGCTTTTTGGGGCGCGCCACAACGTAACGAAACGAAACAAACCTTTTGTGGCATTCAAAATAAGCCACGAGGCATAACAAGTTGTATATATAAAAATTGTGAGTTAATTTCTGAGAATTACCAAAAATGTAGATCTAGACACACACAACAGCTCCATTAGGCGTGTATGTGTAATGTGTGTTGTGTGGTTCTACAGAAACATTTGAGAAATGAAATGATATCGTCATGAAAACATAACACTAACAGCTTGAAAGATTATTAAGCCCTGCACACACCCCCCCATCCCTGCACACTTGCCCCTTCATCCTTATACCCCTCCCCCCCCTTTTGCCAAACATATACAGTGCAGCAACTGCAGTGGGCGTTGTAATTTATTATTAATTATAAACAACATTTGATAGACAACGGACAACATACGGAACCTATACAGCATATTATAATCTATTCTATACAGTGCCTTCATATGATATACCATTACACAGTGCCTCAAAATGATATAATATGATATCGGGGCATCATCGAATGTGCGTGCTACTAAACAAACGCATTGTAGCACTTAATTTGTTGTTTGTTTTATGTGTAAATGCGATTGAAATCGTTGTATGCATGCGTAACATTCCATTTCACCTTCTGTCTGTTAGTTCGACCGTCTGTCTCTCTGTCTGCCGACTTGTGTGCTCTATACCTATAATTTACTTAAAGGGTTCTACAAGCCAAGACACTGATTTATGCCTGCCTGGGCCAGATTTGTATACACTTCTTTGGCCAATAGCAGCAGCAGCAGCAGCAGTTAGGTATCAAACCCCCAAGACAACCTTAACTGACACAACTCTAGTCGCTACAATTTAGTGCTGTTAACAGCTAGTAATTAGTAATTAGACTCAATATGGTTCTTAATTAGCCATATCAATAGACGACATTGCACACGAAGTACATGCAGCATATAGTAGTTATTGCAATTATATTGCATATTTAATGCATTTGCACTAAGAATTTTGTTTTTTTTTTTAACCCCGTGTATAAAAACACCAAAGGGTCGATTCGGTTTTTGAAAAGTCGAAATATGATAAATATATATGTATCAGAATGATTATATATGTATATAATGATCAGAATGACAAGCTATGTCTGTTGAACCATGTACTTCAATTCCTTTAATTCGAATCAAAATAATTTTAAAATATAAATTAATATATCATAATATAATGAAGGATTCTCTAATAATAGGTTTGAATTTGATTGATATTATATCATTGAATGGGGCAGTGTAAGCTTAGCCGTGTTAGATCTATATTTTTTTCGGAAATACAGTAAAACACCAAAAATACTTTACACCAAAATTACTAAACACCGGGTGCCTGCTGTTCTGCATCGTCCCTACTGTTGCATATATTTTTGTTGTTCGTTTGCCGCTTCTGTCGCATAACTTGCATATCAATAAACATAAATTTATTTATTTATTTTTTTTTTATTTTGGATTTAAAATCATTAGCACACCTCGCTCAGACCCCACCGTTGCCATATGCCAACCAGTTTTTGGGGTAGACACCCCAAGCACCCTGTACGCCCAGACGCTTGCGAACGCTCAGCTTGGCACCTCGTAATTACCTCGCCTGCTTTGACACCCCCCAAACGCCCACAGATTGTCTGTTTGATCTCACACGAGCTGCGAGGGCTCTCGAGTGAGCTCAATTAAATTCTACAATAAAACACGATTTGCATTTTAAATGTGTGCAATTAAAATGCTTATGAAATCTATAAAAATCGCTAAATGCATTTCATAGACGCCTACTGTGACTACTCCCCTCCCCAGCCTGAAGCTGCACCGTCTTGTTTCCTTAGGCTACACGAGGAAAGCAGCAACATAGACAAGAAGAGCAACAACAACATCTAATGCCAAATGTCACACGTTAATTAATTAGCAACGCATAAATTAACGCTGTCAGTGCTACAATAGATGAGCTTAGAGCTTAGTGTTTCGAGCTTAGTGCTTATATTAGCTCAAGTCGCAGGTTCAACTAAAGTTAAAGCTAGTTAATGTGTGCTAAAAGCAACTAAATCAGTGTACATGTGTGTGTGTGTGTTTTTTTTTATACCCCTTTCTAAGTAAGATTCATCACAAAAGTTTGCCAAAGTTTTTGCTAGTCAAGTCTCAACCCTTTCATACAGCTCAGACGCAAACCTTTATCTGCATATATACCGTCGGCTTGTGGATTTGCCCAGAATTCGCATTGATTCATATTAATTTCAAAAAAACGTTAACTAAATCAATGTATATAAAATTATTATCATTGATTTAATTAGTTGATTTACCTACGCTGCAATTTTAAATTCACTGTAAAAAATCAATTCTGTAAATCATTTGAATATGTTAATAATCCACCTAGGCAATTTAGCCATATAATAATCACATTATTATTAATAATTTAGCACAAAAAAACCCTGTTATTCCGCGCTTTGTGTGCATTTACAATTCCAATTCATAAATTAGTAATAAAAACCTATAAATAATATAAAGCTTGTTCTATTACGTAATATGTAAGCAAATAACTGTTTCAGTTTGTAACACTTTACAAATTTATGGCACACGTTTTAACAACGACATACCCTGTACTTAAGTGGGTGGACTAGTGTGTATATATACACACTTAAAGTAGAGTATGAAATAGTCTTTGAAAATAATCAATAATTGTTTTTAAATGCAATTTTTTGCAGGGTATTTAGCATTTTACTTGCTTAATGCACAGCCAAAATTCTCTATAAAAAAATTTTTTTTTAAATTTTTCATTTAATTTGAAATTTAAAAAAAAAATTACCCGATTAAAAAACGTTTGTTTTTGTATTTGTATTGTTGAATATTTTATATTTTATATAATAATATTTTTAAAGTTCTCTTATAATCTAAAATATAACTATAAACTAATACAACTGAGTGTATATCGTATTTATATATATATAGAGAGAGTAAGTTTAAACGATAAAACGAGTGCCCTTAATGTTAAGCTTAGAACTAAATGTATAAATATATATATATATATATATGGTATAGAGTTAAATATAGTATAATACAATTAAACATAACTTAATTGCATAATTAAATGCTTAAAGTTAATGCATAGGAATTATATATATGTATATATAGAAAGTACGCTTTAAATGTGCAAGAAATTCGCTAATTAAAATTAATTGTTTTTTATTTCATATTTTTATCTTTTCCTTTCTTTTACACTCTGCTTCAGCTCGTTATAGTATGTTATTTACACGCTTAAACAATTTAATTTGTACAATTGTTTCGCTCTCTCTTTAACCCTCTCTCACTCACTCTTTCTTTCGCTCTCTATTGATTCGTTGGAGTTTTCAAGATTTTTTTTATTAATGAATTCTTCTTATTTTTTTTTTGTTTATAGCTAAATTTTTGAGCTGACTTTCGCTAGATTTACATTTTTTTCGAGTGTTCGAGCGCTCTACGCCTTAATTTTGGCACAAATTTTGTGGGCGTAACTAGAGGCCGCTCTGTAAATACTTTTGAAGGGTATCGATTGTTATATAGAAGAGAGCCTTGCTATATATATATATATACTATATATTATATACTAAACACACTTTAAGAATATATCACAAATAACTAAGTTTAAAAGCTCTCTCACACACACACACGCACACTCACACACACGCAGAGCAGGTTTGGCGCTTTTGCAATAAGGAACTCACGGATTTTGTTTATGCCCAGATCGGAGAAGGGGATTGGGTGTTGGATTTTAATGACTCGCATCTAGTTCGTGCTCATCATCGCTAGGGCAATCATCCATTTCCATGTCGATGAGCTCGTCATCATCCTCATCACCGCTACCATTGCCGTTCATGTTGCGCTCGGAACCGGATCCGGAGCCGCCCTTTTCGTCCTCCTGCTGCATGCGCTTGTGCTTGGTGCGTCGATTCTGGAACCACACCTTGACCTGCGTCTCCGACAGATTCAACGATTGGGCGAGCGCCTTCCGCTCCGCTCCAACCACATACTGATTGCTCTCGAAGGCGTGCTCCAGCTTCAGCAGCTGCGACGGCGAGAAGGCTGTGCGTATGCGCTTCGGCTTGCGGAAAGGCTGCAGTAGGAAGTCTGCAAGTGGCAAAGAAATTGGAAAATACTTAGTTAGTCACCTGTGGTTGGGTCAGCGGTTAAAGCTTTGGACTTACTTCCTGGAAACCGATGTGGAAAGATACGACCGTGGCGACTGAGCAACCAGGGATACAGCGGGTAGCTGTCCCGGGGCATACCGGGGCTGCCCATGAAGGAGGCGGCGGCATGTGGTGGCAATCCAGCGGCTGCTGCGGCGGCGGCTGCCGGCCCCAGTACATGGCCCGCTTGCAGGGCGGCTGCCATTTGGAACTGTGCGGCGGCTATCAGATGCGGATTGTGCTGCGGGGCAAGCTCCGGCGGAGTGTTGATGTATGGCGGCAGCGCCTTAATATCCGGCATGCCGGGCTGTGCGGCGGGCGGTGGGCCACCTGGGCCCATGGGAAAAGGACGTACCAGAGCGGCGGGCGGCATGCCGGGCAGCAGCAACGGATTCGGACCGTGCGCTCCGCCAGCCGCGGCGGCACCTGGATGCATCACTGTTGGCTTGGGGTAATTGGGCGGCTGCTGGGGCGAATGCTGAGGCGGCGTCTGATGTGGACTGCTGACCAGCAGCGTGGGCGATGAGGAGGGCTGCGAGGATTGCGGCGACACGGATTTGGGTGGTGTGTGTGGCGGTTGGATGCGTTGCGCCGGATTCTCGCGCTGCTCAATGCCGGATGGAGGAGGTGAGCGTTCGCGTTTTAGAGACACAGCCAGAGGCAAGGCTTGGGCATCGCCCACGGGCGAGAGACGTGTCTGCAGCGGACTAAGGCTGCTTGCGACGGCGGCATTGTGGTGCAGACGCTGAAGCAGTTCCTGTATATCCTGATGTGACTTTGGTGTGCCTGGTTGTTGCTGCTGCTGTTGTTGCTGTTGCTGTTGCTGGAGTAGCAGATGCTGATGCAGTGCATGCTGCTGTGCGGGCGAGAGATGCGGATGCGGATGTGGATGCGGATGGGCGTGTGGATGCGGTGGCGGTGGTATGTGCGGCGGGAGCACATGAGCGGCATGATGTGTCGGCGGCGCCATCAAATGATGCGCTGGAGTGTGCGTGGTGGGCAGCAGGGTTGCTGCAGGTGGCGTCTGTGGCGGTGAGCCGGGTCCATTGCGTTCCGGCTGTGGGCTACCCGGATGCTGCAGATGCTGCTGCTGCTGCTGCTGTTGCTGTTCCTGTAATGTTGTAGTGGTATTGGTGGTGTTGGTTGCGGCTACCACAGCCGTCGTTGCATCGTTGCCAACAATGGAATCGATGCTGAAGCCGATCTTCTGCTTGGGCGTGGGCAACATGACGGCTGAGGTGGGCAGCGGCGGAATCATTTTAGTCATAAATACGCGCGTTGGGTGTGCGGGCGAGGCGGCTATTAGTTCGGCTATTTTGGCGGCTTTTACACACACTCACACACACACACAGGTTTAATCCTTTATACTAAATTTTAATTTGTGTTTGTGCGCAACATTTGAGCGTTTCACAACACTGGACACTTGCACTGTAATTCGCACAACTTTCTAGCGGTTTGCCGGGGGAAAGACGGCGGCAATACACAGATACAGAGACAGGGAGAGAGAGCGCGCGAGTGCGTATAAATTTTCACAGTTGTATTGGTGTGAGTTTTATGTTTTCGTTTGGCTGAGATTTTGCGTTCGACCCGCTCGCTGCGTGTTCACTCGACGACGTTCACAGTCTGAATAATCGAGAGCAGCAACCCAGCGCCACCAAGTGTACACAGTGGGAATTGTGGCTAGTCGATACACACAAGCACACACTCACCACACACACGCACACTAACTCGGAGAAATATTCGTGCTTACTCTCTGTAACGTTGACGCTCGCCTTCTCTTTCTTGCTTGCACTCAGCAAACGTTTCTATCACGCTCTTGCTCGGTCGCACGCTCTGTTGTGCTGTCTCTCGCTTTCGAAAAACGCGTCAAACCGGTTTGCACTAGAGCGTCACAGCCGTTGCTCTTGCTTCAGTTGTTGTTGGTGTTGTTGTTCTGCTTCCTCTTCTCCAACTGAACTAACCCCTTGTAACAGAGCGAGCGCACAATAGTGCAAGCGTATGCAACAGACCAATGAGCGCTCTCACATGACTTGCCATTGCACTCTTGCAGCTCGTGTGGATTTTATCTGGCCACGCCATGCTGTCTCATTATCTGTGCGGCCCACATTGACTGAGAAGCAGAGAGAGAGAGAGAGAAAGAGAAGAACAGACACGAAAGAAAGAAAGAAAGAGAGAGACGAGAGAGCGAGCGAGTGAGGCGTACACAATTCAATTCGCTACTTTTTGCCTGTGTTGGTAGTTTGTATTTGTTGTTGCTGTTGTTGTTGCTGTTGTTGTTGCTGTTGTTGTTATTGTTATTGTTGTTGCTGTTGCTGTTGCTGTTGTTGTTGTTGCTGTTGCTATGTTTGGTTTGTCTCTGTATTTCTGCATATGGCTTCCGTTGGTTTTTATCTCATGTTTTTAGTGGTGGCTGTTGCTATTGCTTATAGCTTTGCTCTTATTGTAGTTGTTGTTGTTTCAGATTGTTGTTGTTGTTGTTGTTGCTGTTTTTGTTGGCATTGTTGGACGTCTATGTGTAATTTGGCTTAAACTGCCATTCATAGTTTTTGTGGTTAGATACACTCATAATATTAATATTATTATTATTTTGTTTCTAAACATACTAAATGTTCTAAAATGATGAAGTTTTTGTTAAAATTAATACACATTTTTGGTATTTGATAAATACCAAAAATATAAAAAATTAAATGTGTTATCGAAAATAAAAATATTTAAGAAAATGTCCCACTGCATTTAATAATTTAATAAATGCGTACTCTAATTGTATTTATCATAATATCAGAAATAATTGCAAAATGAAATTCCCATAGCATCACGTTTATCGTCATTAATTCTAATTATAAAAATATCCAACAGTAGGGGCTGGCCCGGCAGTAGTAACCCTGTGTTTAGAATTTTCCGAACAGAATAGTATTTTTGGGGCAGAATAGTATTTTTGGAGCAGAATAGTAATTCTGGTGTGGCATGATTAATCAGTGTAGTATAATATTTTCGGAACAGAATGGTATTTTTGAAGGAGAATAGTATTTTCGGTGTGATTTGGATTTTCGGAGCAGTATAGTAT
>JBANCZ010000108.1:0-58179 GCA_037040025.1 Sphaerogastrella javana | reverse complement strand
CTCTCTCACTCTTTCTCTTTCTTTCTCTCTTTCTCTATCTCTCTCTCTCTCTTATTCTCTTTAATCTGTTATATTCTCACTGTATTGTAAATTGATCTATGTCGCTTTGGCTTTGACTTTAGTTCATGTTGTGTTTGTTTTTATTTCGCCAGACAATGCAAATTACAAGTGCAAAAAAATAAAAAGATTTAATGGACGCATCTTTACTGCAATCTCTATGACTGCAAGATACCCCCTAATGCTATATAGTATAAGCTAAATATCGGCTCATCGCTTTGTAGATTTTAATCACTTAATATTCAATTTGCTTTGAAGTAAACTCACGTTTGATGTATGACATCTCACCTTAGATAAAACACTCTGTTTATATATTCATACATAACGTAATTTGAAATTAAAGTCAATTATAGTATATCTAAGGTATTTGCTTTTATTTTAAACGAGAAATATATAGAAGGATAAATATATTTTAAATATTTATTATTCTTATTCAGAATAAACATTGAAATGTCTTAAAATGTTGAGCATTTTTACAATAGTTCAACAAATACTTTAGAAAATTTTATGTTTAGATTGGCAAATTTGTGTTTTTTTTTTCATATCAATTAATTTTTTGTCGCTATGTTATGTATATCAAAATATTTACTTCCATATGAACAATGCAAAAATATTTAATAAATAAATGAATAATTTTTATATCAATTTTATAGTGCCATTTTATTGTAAATACTATTTTCGCCAATGCACATATAAATAATTCTCTTTCGATTTTTTCTTAATTTTGCATTTATTTATTGAACGCTTGCAATTTGAATAGATAGCAAAGAAATGCTTGTTTCGTAATACCCTATAATATACGATGACATATATCCAACATGCAAATATAGCCCAAAAGCGTAACTCTAATTTAAAAGCCTAATTAGTTAGGCATACATGCATATGCATGCATATACATATATACATATACATTTGTTTTAGTATCAAGAGCAATTTGCAATGTCAGCACAGATATACATATACATGTGAATGCATGAACTATAGATATACATCTAGATATATATATACATATATATATATATACAATATGTATATGCATGCAAAAGCATCTCATAGTTAGCAGTCTGAAACCTTACCACATGCATTTTGTTGCAGTTGCATCAATAATATTGTTGTGAATATTAATTTGCATGGCCAGTGTGTGTTCAGTGCTGATTTGGGCATTTCTGAAGTGTTGTAGTTGTTGCTGTTGTTGCTATTTTATATTGTTGTTGTTGCATTTGTTGTTGTTGCTATAACATGGCCAATTGTAATTGGCTGTACGAAAAGCGTAATTGATTTTTGGCTCTGATATCAAAATGCAGCTCGCTATTTTTGACTTTTTTAGCCCTGTGCTATTATTGTTGCTTTTGATGTTGATTTTGCATGTAAATTTGACTTTTTCACTATTTACTGCCTATATATATATATATATATATATATTTAAAAGCAATTTAATACAATTTAACACTTTCCATTTTTATATCAAAGTGCAACACAAAAAATTTGCCAAAATTAAAACACTTTCTGCGCCGCATGTGTCAATTAGCGTAATTAAAGTTAATTTCGTACATTGTGAATTTTTTTTTCAAAATAAATTAAAACATTAATTAAAGCACATAAATCTTTAGAATAATGCACTTTTTTAAGCCGGATTTTTCGTTGTTGTTATTGTTGTTGTTTTGTTTCTATTTTGTTTTTAATGACACGGCACGAGCACGTCTGCTGAGCGCGACTTTCGACTTGCAAATAGCTGAGCTGCTCTGAGCTGAGCTGAGGCTCAGGTTGAGGTTGAGGCTGCGGCTGAGTGGTTGAGTGGTTGAGGCTGGGCGGGCTATGGCCAGGTAAATACATAGATACACATATAAAGTGAGCTTACGTGAGCTGCAAGTGTGTATCTATTCGTGTGTGTGTGCTTGTCGATCGAGCGTCGTTGCGTGTAACCGAGCGTATGAGAAATTTCATGTCAACGTCAGCTGCGACGTCGCCGTCGTCGTCGTCGTCGTCGTTGACTGCTGATTAGATCGCTGCTCGGTGTATCCATAGTTTGAATTGTTCACTGGCTCGCTTACAATGTGCAATAAACAAAACTATTTAACGCAACAGTGAGATGCGTAGCTTGTGGTTCAGGTAGTGCCCTAAGCCAATAATGTATCTAGATACAATATGTAGATAGCTATGCCTGTATCTGTATCTGTATCTGTATCTGTATTTGTAGCTGTATCTAAACCAGTGCCTATACCAGCTTCTGTATTTGTACCTGTATCTATAGCTGTGTCTATATTTGTATGTGTATCTGTTGCTGTCTATGTATCTGTATCTATATGTGTATCTGTATCTATTGGGCATCGCATCTAGCCATGCATGCAGAAGCTGCGTTACTTTCCGTATATCTTTTTCGAATGTTTGCACAGTTGGCGCTCAATTTTGTTGCTTTTGTCATTGTTGTTGTTATTTGTTGTTCTTGTTGTGTTGTCGTCTTGTTGTTATTGTATTTGTTGTTGTATTCAATGGCACTTTTAACAGTTCAGTGGTTTTTGCCGTTGACAACTTTTGTGAGCCTTGCCTTCCCTGCTCGCCTCTTGCTGCTGTTAGATCTACAATTGTTGCTGTTGTTGATTTACATTTGTTGATTTCTATTGTTATTGTTACAACATAAACACACGCACTCACACACACACACACATACATACATATAAACAAACATATATACAATCATACAATCCTCTTACAGCAGCAATTGATTCTTTTGAATTATGGGCAACTCTCTCACACACATAAACGCACTCAGGGCGTATGCTTAATGTTCGCATATAATTTGATATTTTTCGTGCTTCTAATTAGCCACAGTGGCCACATTCAATTAGCAATTTGCACTTAAGGTGGGCGCCCTTTACATAATCACGGAGCATATCGCTCCCACTTGAGCTCAATCTGAATTTCAGTCTGAGTTTGACTTCGAGTTTGAGTTTGTGCCTTGTGTGCGTGACCTTTTGTGGCTTGGGCACTTGGAATTTATTTACTTAAATAAACAATATACATGCCCATATAAATATATATGTATATACATATATATATGTTTATATTACAACTGATTTCTGTATTGGCAAGTTGGTCAAGGTCAAGTCGTCAACGCATCAGCTACGCGTAGACGCCCAAAAAATGTGTCGCTCGACTGACATTTGTGAACATATTGTAACATATATACTCATATAGTAGTAGTTAATATAAACTAATTTACATTTACTTGTATTAATCCACTTAGATTCTCTACTATATTTACATAGTTTATGTTGTCAACATGCAATTGCTGAATTTGTAATGACAAATTTATTCGCTTTAATATGAATATATGCATAGATGCATATTTGTGGGTGTACGTATATGTATATACAGGGCTCTAATTATGCCGATGTATCTCATCTACGTTTCAACACATAATCATTTAATATAGCATCCTATTCGCCCGATAATTGCATAAGTTTGGAGAGCCCTGTCAAGTGCTTACTAAGTATTATATTCCATAATTAATTTTGGCATTTAAACTCAATAGACTATCGAATATAACTTGTCCAATAGGACAAACGAACACTTGGCATAACAATTGTATAAAGATATCAAACTGTTGGTAATAGATATAATTTGTTATAGGTGTGTAATCCGAGAGACCAAAAGTCCTTTTAATTAACTCTGAATTAAGACATTTGAGCACATTTAACAATGATAATTATACAACAAACGCATAGAAATTGGAGGAATATATGTGGGAAAAGTTGAAGGAATAACAGGGGTAAATTTTTTGACTTTTTGGCACCTAGAACTACTTATGAAGCGATAATCTCTCGTTTTCTCTTAAATTTTAAAAACAATCAAATATTACATTCTTTTTGAAGCACTTCATCTCTCTAGTGACAATGCCAGGGCCAGTTTAAAAGAGTCTTTGGTTATCAATTAGGATTCGTATCACTTTTGTGATAGCTATATTATCACTCTAAAGTAGATAAGCGTAATTATAGAAATAAGACATCATTGAAAATCGAAAGTAATTAACGTTCTACTATGCAGTATTATTGATAAAGCATTCAAAACTAGACACTGGAGTCCAAGAATAGCGCCAAGCGGCAGTGAAAATGATTCTTTGATAGCACTTGACATACTTACAGATAATGGCTATCTAGCAGTAATAAAATTTTACCCTTGAAAGAGCAAAAAGAGCAACCCAATAATACATTTCCTTTAATAAACAGTTTTTAAAGCACTTTAATTACATACTAAGCTGTCCTACAATCATATTTTATACAACAATAAAAATACCACAACAAATTAAACTACAAAATTTGCATACAAAATTCACATATGTGTACACTACTCGCTATAGTCCTAATAAACCAGTCCAGAACTTTGAGTTCGCATGAAGACACAATAATGTCCACATAACTAGCATGCGACTAATGGAGCTACAACTAAAATGTAGCAAATTGTTATAAACTATTTTTATTATAGCTGGAAAGTTTATTTAGCTTATCACCTGACACAAAGTTGTGCACTTTAAAGGCTGCACAATGCATGGGCTACAATGTGCCAGAAGTTTGCCAACATTTTGTGATATATGTACTACATATGTATATATTGTGTTGACCCGATTTAATGAGCAGTGTATCCAGTATGTATATATATGTAATAAGTTCTTACCTTGACTCCAGCTGCATTTATAGTTGCAATTTCGCTTTCATTTTCACTGTATTCAGCTTGGGGCTGATTGTCGCGTTGCGTATACGTAATAATTCATAAGCCATATACTATAACATGCCACACTACACATGCAAGGGCGCAATTATAATTGCATGTAGCCAACACAACAGCTACACAAAAAAAAAAAAGAAAAAATAATAATAACAACAAAGAAAAGCAAGAATGTATATATGCAATTTGCGATACGGACCAAGCGATAAAGGGCAAGCCTCTCAAGTCGCCCAAAATGATGATGACGCCTAGCACAAAGGGTCAAATGCTGCAGCACATGTAACTATAAGTAGACTAACTAGCTAGGCACAATATATATATATATATGTATAAAAATAATTCAAGTGAATTTAAATATGCCTGCCTGCCGTCTGTGTGGCATAAACAAAAGGCCGCCGCGGCCAGTTGCAAGTTTATTTACAGCACGAGGCGAGCCACAAAAAGTTGATTTTTTTCGTGTTTTCACTCATTTCCATTGCATTTCACCTTGAACTATAAAACCATTGCGTATGTGTGTATATCTGTGTAACTGTGTATTTGTGTGTGTGGGGGGGGGGGTGGGGGGGTGTGGGTCTGTGTGTGTTTGTGTCAGCTGCAAGCAACCGCACGCAACAAACTGTAGCGTCGCCAAGTGACGCCTGAATGACGCATGAAAACAAAAGTTGCAAAGCGGCAACATAACAATATAATAAACATACACTCACATACACTCACACTGACATTCAAACTCATATTCACACTCACATGTGTGTGTGTATGTGTATATTAAACTATGTCGCATAGCTGACAACCGCCCTACTAATTAAAAATGCCAAAAAGTCAGGCGGTGAGGCGCTGCTTAAGTGGGGTCACAGCCAGCAACAATGAGACACTGACACTCATACTTACACCCACAAACACACACACACACACACACTCGCACACATACACATAGATGTTGGCGCGCAAAATGAACAGTTCATTTTTAAAATCCTTTTTTGAAAGGCAGCACAGAAATCCTTTCATAGTAAAATATTTTCTTTAGTTTATCTTTGACCAGCACCACAAAAAAAGAGCGCCAAAAAATAGTTTCCTTTTTAGTTATCCTGTGTGTGTGTGTGTGTGTGTGTATGGCTGTGCATGTGTAGTACCCTAGATTGCTACATATGGATGCACAATATTCAACTGGTTGTTCTAGGAGTAGATGCTATCATGCGCACGGCTGCACCTCAAGTGGCCAGGCAAAGGCCAAGATACAAAAGTATCTCAAGCAGTCAGCTGACTGATGCCGGTCCAAAAACGAACCGTTAGACAAACGTTGCGGACATCCTAGCAGGTTTTCATTGTTGACAGCCCGGTGCACTGAAGCATTTATAAAAGGACAGAGATTTGAGAGTTCAGATTGCAACAGTCACTTGCTCTGCCCTCAACAGCGGGGGAAGAAGGGAAGAAGGGAGGGAAGAGCAAAAGACCTGCACTCGGGCGCAACTAATCTGCGTTCGCAATAATAATTATTTTGTCGAGCATCTCAATGTATAGTATACCCCATCAGATACCGATGATGCGCAAAATATTCTGCCATATCTGGAAATACATTTGTATGCATCTGTGTTCCTGTACTCCTGTATTCCTATTGCCTGTGTCCTTTTCTGCGACGCCCCTGTAATGTATACGATATTTTGTGTGCTGATTTTTTGGCCACCGTCGTGGCGGTCAGATTAGAATCAATTAGCCATGAAATGCAACAACTCACTTTTTACTGTGTGTGGGCGAGGCACTTGAGTTTCTAATTAGAGGTAGCTAAGTAGTCAGGAATATAAAATAGTTAGTTCAATTTTGAGTTAAGAATGATATTTTAATTGCCATTATTGGGAGATTTAAAAGTATCTATGAGCTTGTTTTTAAAGAAATGAAACGAAAGCAATATTATAAAGTATCATTATTAAATTTCAGATTTATATTATTATGTAGAGAATTCGAAGCAATACCGTACCTTTCATTTTTCAATCATTATGCTAAATGTTTGACTATGCTCATTAATAACTCAACTCTGTCGTTTCTACTAATAGGTTTATTTTCTCTTTCCAACAATTCTGCTTACATTAGCATATTAAAACTCGTGATTCTACACATTTATTGCCTGTAAAATTGTTCAATTAAGCCCCATTTCCGATACAAACAGCCTGGAAACTGTTTAATATTTTCCACGCATCATCATTTGGAACTTCCTTCCGTCTATCACCTAGGTGCCTTTAAATCGGCTTAGGAAATGTGGTTTCTCTTTTTAGTTAACATTTGTCTGTTTCTCTTTTTTGTCAATCTATGAGGTGCACTGCTTCTTCGCCGACGATGAAAGTAAACAAACCTACGTTGAGGTAAATAAACTTGCCTGCCAAGTTCCAAGGAGGGGGCTTGATCGACGCCAGATACGATACTACAAGAAGGAAAATAGCATTCTAAGAAATAGAATGAACATAAAGCAAGAGGGCAATAAAAAGAGGAGATACTGGATACTAGACAAACCAGTTGGTTGCACGCTACAAGCAGCCACAAAAAATATATAACCGACGTACCAGCGGGCGCCTTTTCGTTGGATCTCGAGAAAAATCAGGGAAAACGCAACGAGGACTGTACTTTTAGGGCTTGCGCTCTGCCGAGCCCAAAGGAACGGATGCCCAGTACCAGTTTGGAGCCAACAAACAAACAAATAAGCGTGCAGCCTAGCCATAGAGAATTGTTGTTATTCTGGGTACTATGACTCCAACAGCGACTGAGACTGCGACTGCGACTGCGACGGCGACTGCAGCAGTGGCTGAGACAGAGGCACGGCTTAAGCGTGATTACAGAGAAAAATACATGGTGGAGGAAGAGAACGGATACGAGAACAAACGGCGGAGCGCGACATGCCTGGAATAATAAAGGGGTACGAGCCAATGGGCAGCTATACCACAACAGCAAAAGAACAATAACAACAATAACAAAAAAAATACAACAACAACAGTAGAAGCAGAAGTAATGTAAATGTTTATGTATCTATGGGATACCCAACTTTACTTGCCTAGGCACCGAAAGGTGACTGATCTTTACAATTCGACACTTTGACTTTACAATAACAATAACAACAACAACAACGATCGACATCAACAACAACGATCGTACGAAGAGCGCAATCAAAACAAAAATTCATCGACGTTGAAAACAGAGTTGTAAAAAAAATCGAAAGGTGAGCCGAGGGCAAACATACGTAGCTGAAGCAGAAAGCAGAAGACGAAGACGAAGACGAAGACATAAAACAAGTATCCAACTTAAAGGATGCACGACTCGCTCGCGGACAGAGCAACTATATAGTAGATCTGTGTGTACACACATGTATCTATGTGTGCCTGCCTGTGTGTCTGTATGTGTGTGTACTCATATGTGGAGGCAGGGTCAAGGTAAATAGAGATTTTGCCTTTATGATGTACTTTGCTTGGCTGAGCATGTTAATGGATTTTCTCTCTAACGCTACTCAAAATTCGAAAGCAATCAAAATTCAGAAATCCAGCACGAAGCCGAAGCCAAAGCCAAAGCCAAAGCTATATGGTATTTGGTACTTTAAGTAGAATTAATGTAAATGGATCTCGACGGTGTTAGGCAGAGCCCTGAAACCAGTTTCAACTCAACAAAAATAATGCACTTTAAACGCTGCGGCTGTGGCAAATGTAAAAACTTGTTGTAGCCAGTAGCTGATAGAATTCCTAGATAGTTGCAGCTGCTGAGCCTCAACAGAACTGAACTGAACTGAACTGAGCTGAACCGCTGCTAGACTCCAGTTGAGAGCTAGCGTTGGGCCTTAGCTTTAAGCATGAAAGAAGCATGGAAAGAAAAGCTGCAGTTATATGATGGCAGAAACAACCCTTTTTGACACTCGGGGCTGGCCAGCTTGTCAGTTTAAGTTGCAGATGAAATGTTGGCTGAGCAAGCATTTTTATGATGGAATTATTACATCATTCATCTTCATCAACACAGTGACACAGACACACAGATGCATGCACAGATATAGTCAGACGTGGTAGAAACACAGAGACAGTCATGCATATATAAATACAGATTCTGCGACTGCTTGTTTATCAACTACATAATTTATACAAAAACATAAAACTCAACTCAAGACTTGTGGCCAAGTTGACCAACTACAAATTGTCATGCGGGTTTTGGGGTTGTTGCTGGGAAAAACTACGTTTTAAATGGAAAATCTCTGTATGTAGATCTATAATCAAATTAAATGTTCTCTTGTTAAACAAAAGCTGCTTATGATATCTGTCAACAGTCTAGAGAAACCCACACCCGAACTGCTCATATATATTATTACCATTTGTGATCTAACGACTTTTTGCTCCACTCCGTTGGAATTCTAGGAACATCCAACTCCAACTCTTGCTCCTAGAATTACCACAGCGATTCTCACACTTACCAAAACTCTGCAAAAACCCGTAACCGGACACACAATCAGATTCCTTTTTGTCAGGCCGCACACAGCGTCAGCATTTGGTAGGAAATATGAAACGGAAGCCACGAAGCAAGGACAACGGCAGCGCCACTTTGCCCAACAACCAATCATATGAAAAGAAATTCCTGAGATAATCAACGGCATTATCTGACTATTATGTGTTGAAAATTCCATGAAAATTGCACAAAAAAGAAACACCGACTGACGCTTGCGAAATAAATAAAGGAAAAAACGAATGGAGATAAAAAACTCCTTATTGAACTAGATCCGGATGATCGTGAGATGATGATATTGTTGATGATGGAGAACACCCGAGTGGCTGTGCATCCGCTTCTCGTTTTGCAAATGCGAGATGCTCATCAAACCCTCGGTCACTTGAGGTTATAAGCCGGCCTTAGCCAACATTAAATGAACCAATGCAATATGCCGCAAAATAAAAATTCATACGTAAGAGAGAGAGAAAGAGAGAGCACCCAACACATAAAACTGGGCGCAACACAGTGAGAAAGTGAGTGAGACAGAGAGGGAGCTAGCGAGAGATTGGCAAATGAACGTGAGAATTTTCTGGTCGAATGTCCTTTAAATTTGCTTGGAACACTGTGCGTTATAACCGCCGCTCTCTCATTGTTCCTGAAGTACTTGTATAGATTTGCTAGTTGTGTCCTTATTATGCCCGCCTCTGGACGTATTGTTGCCGCACAATGCCAGGATATTGTAGGAGAATTTTTTACAGCGCTTCCAATGAATTCCGTTTCGTACACTGAATGAGATCGAGGCATGAATGAAACTCACATATACACCGATTTTTGTCTTCCTTTTTTTTTTGTATTTTCGCCATTAAAGCGAATTGCCGCGCGGTTTATTATTTTTATTTATTTCTGGAAAAAGATATACAAGAAAATTCCAATGCAACACATGACAGAACACAGGCGTGAGAAGGAATTCTGTGGCCTTGCCGAACAACTTCATTTGAGCAAGTGTTTTTTGGGTATCGCCCTTGGCTTACATAACTTGGGTGGCAACACGTGACATGCCGACAGGAAGGATCTAGCCAGGATAACATACGTGTAAAGATGCCGCACACGCTGCACACAGGAAATGCAGTTCGGATAGGTTGAGTTACAGCATTTTGATTTTTGCGCGCCAAAAAGTGTTATGTAAACATTTGGGCGAGTGTCCTTTTGTACCAGCACATCCTGTTGACCCTTTCGTGCAGTGACTGCATGTGTGAAAAACTGATGAAAATTATATGCACATATATATGTAAATTGGTTTTTATGGAAATCACACTTTACCATGCGATGAGTCCTGCCAAATGCGGCAGTAAACATTATGCAACACGGCGGCCCGAAGGTCATCGGGGGCCGTTAGGGGTATGCCACATGCAGGTCCTTAGTGAAATTACGGCATTACGCAGCTAGTGCACTGCATTGTGGCTGCATTGGCCACAGATACAACGTTTTATTGAGGTGCGAAATGACACATTTTGGCCGGGTCACGAAACCTGCCGCGTCATTCAGCCATCCTGTGCGTGTCTGGCCAAAAAGGAAGGTTAACGGCAAGGACAAATGTTACTGCAATTTCAACTGCAACGGCAACTGCAACTGTCATTGCAACTGCAACTGCAAATGCATGTGCAACCTGTTGGCAAGCCTTGCAATTTGTCACCTGAGGCGACATTCAATCGCCGCATGCCCAGCTGTGCCTTTTCACATTTTCCCATTGAGGAAAATCTTTTTGGGACGTTACTTAACAAATTTCATTCACGAATTCGCAGCGACTCGGGGGAAATCAGGCGGGATTTTTATCATTGGCCATAGCCAATAATAATATTTTGTAAATTTCTTGCGAAAATATTTTTCTATCATATATTGTAATATTAAATTTTTTTTTGCCATATCATTTCCTATGAGCAAATATTTTCACAATATTCCCAGCAAAAGTCAATGAAAATAATTTATATAACAAGTTTGGGATAACAATTTCAAAAAAAGACCATTGATTTCCAGTTAATTGTAGACGTGCCCAGTTCTATGTGTCAATAGATAAGTCCTGGCATCCATAGAAATCCGTTTCCCAGCCGTGGATTCCTGGAAACGCCAAACCCTAACAACCAAATCTCAATGGTAAGTTAATTTCGACTTTCTAGACACAATCAGACTACTCATTCATTAGTTCTACCTAGAAATATGTATGAATCTCTTATCTAGAAGGGGGAGCACTTCAATTGCAGCAACCTGTCACCATAATTAATCCGCTCTCCCTCTCTCTGCCCCGACACGTCATGCAATCAGCTGATGTGGCCTAGTCGGCTTGCTTTTGAGGCTGCCCCGGGACAACAAAGCGAAAAAAACGAAAGAGCGAACCAAAATTATGAACAATTCATAAAAAACTAGGCCTGTATGTATTCAGTGCTCGACATTCCCAAGGATGTGCCTCTAAGTTGTTGTTGTGTTAATTGTCGACAAAGTGGACGTGGTTGGAGAACGAGAACGAGTCGAAGACAAACTGAAATCAGGGAACCAGACCGAGAATGAGAACGAGGACGAGGTCGTCATGCCAAGACAGCGCCATTAACGGCAGCTATATCGCTCCCACGGCTAGTCGTCTCGCTCTCCCTCTCTATCACTATCCCACTCTTGCTGTATTGGCTGTTTTTTATGCCATTTACAGAGAAATCTTGCAACAAATCACGAGCTCCTTTGTGGACCGTTCTCAGCTGAGCTGCGTTTTTACCACTAATTTCATTTTTTTACCAGTGCTTACTCTGTCTGTATGTTTTGACCTTTATTTGTTTGATGTTAAAAATAATGCTGCAATCGCCCCCTACACACACAATCAGGTTATATAGAGTCTATAGGCATCTAATAGCAAAGTGCAACGATTTGATTCAGCGAGCCATGGATCAGCGATGAGAGACAGAGAGGGCAACCAGGGCAACCTGTGACGACGCAATTCTTTGCCATTATCAGCTGCTACAGGTTGCAGGGTAACCTGCTCGGGTTGCTTCGGTTGCACTAGTTCCTGCTGGATTGGATGGGTTTTTATTAGGATGCTAGCATCCTAATTGCGGTGAGATCTTCGAGCGGCATTGAAGTTAATCATTTTGTACCTGCGGCTTAGACAGTCAAACAGTCAGTACGTCCAGTGCAAACATACTCAAAAACAACAACAACTAGTTTAGGGCAAAGCAGTGAATCCCGCAAATGGATATTTCTGCCGTCTTTGCTTTGATTTTCACAACCCAATTGCCGCTTTTGTTACCTTTTTTGGATACTTTTGTGCGATGCATCTCTTGGATCGTTATCAGGTCGCCTCATTGTGCTTTCTACGTTTTATGGCAATGGTATTTCATATACTTCCTGTGAGAAAATCTATAGTTGATGGCCCAACAACAACAACAACACGAACGACAGCAACAGCAACAGCAACATTAACTACAGCAATAACATTAACGAACGTACAACAACTTGCAGACGAAACATATCTGCTGTCATTTTGGGGGGAAGGATGGCAGATAGGGAATAACACCCAAATGACATATAGGCAACATGAAAATCTACATAATGAGAGGCAAGCCCAACACAGAAACTAGTTCAGATTGCAAATTACGAACCGGTATTGGAATAGATCTGTGCTGCAATTCCCAGACGGGATATCGAAAGACGTATGCTCATCTGACAGCATGTATATATAGGAATAGGTAAAGGCATAGGTATAGTCAGCGGTAGCGTCAGTCGCATCTTTGCCACCGCGGGGTAGCGCTGAGGTTGAGTTAAGGTCATGTCAAGACTGCCTTGCAGCAACAACTTTGCATAAAATATTTGAAAATGTTTTCATTATGGTAAACAGACACAAAAGCCGATCGCTGCCTTAGCAACATTCAACCGCTCGCACTCTGGGGTCCTTTTTACTATGCACTGTCCTGGAAACGAGCGAGTTCCCACCACAAGCCATGGAAGGGTTGTGCTGTCCCAGTCGCACGGAAGGAAGCAAGTTGCGCTATATTGGTGATAAATTAGTTTAATGATCTGGTTGGGCACTAAAAAGACGGTCGACCACAGGAGCGGCAAAGCTCATTGGAACAACAACAACAACAACAATTCGATAACGCGCACTCTTTGCTCCTTGACTTAAAAAAATATCTAGCCGTGCTCACAATTTGGCGGTAAAATTGTAGCAATGTTTCATGCAGCCGTGTGTATGCTCGTGTACGTGTCTTAAAATGCGCTCCAAACAATCCACGCAAACAATGGTCCGAAGCAAACCCAATACAACCAAACTAACATACTACATAATGAACTACCCAAACAATGCGCCAACTTTTTCAGTTAAAAAACTCTTAAAAAAAAAACTCAAAAAAGAAGACACAAGACAAGAAAAAAGGAGAAAACAAATGACAAGGAAATCACGTTTTCGAAATTTTCACATCGCTGATTCCAAACAGAGTGGACACAGGCCGGCCAGTCGTATGTTACTATTGCTAAGGACATCGAGTACATGACACAATTGCATTTTGCGGCACAATTGTTTGGCTCACGCACGTGCAAAGCAGGAGTCGAGTGCGGTTGTTGTTGTTGCAACGCCCATTGTGGCCCTAAATTTGGTTCATTTACCGATCATATTATAACGTACCTACACGTGTATTATATACTAGTCTATATAGGTGACACTTTTCAATGAGCTACGAGTTATTTTGAATAGAGTGCGCTACATTCAAACAAATATTCATTCTACAACTACTACGTGGCCAAGCCAAAGGCTGAGATACAGATACAAGTGCCTGTAATTCACAATGGATCTTTTATCTATTTTATCTATTGTAATGTAGTTGTTGTTGCTTTTGTTGTTGTCTGAATAGTGACGTTTGTTGTTGCTGTTGTTTCTCTGGATGGGGCGTTGCATTGTTGCAATTTTAATGTAGTTTTATTGTTATTAATTATAAGGAATTGCCATTTAAATGACTTATGTTTTTTATTTTGCAGATGTAGCATTTTTGATTCAATCAAATTAAATGTCGTATGATGAAAAGTGAGATTAAAATGGGAAAATTAAAAATATCTGTTTATTCAAATATAATCGAAGGATAAATGCCGATTTTCGAATATTTCAATAATTCTTTCGGGAATAAATGAAACCCACTTCAGCTTTACACAACAAACTGCATATATCTTTTAAGAAGACTCTTCATATTATTTATTCCTTCCAACAATCGAACTCCTTGAATTTCTTTGTTGTTTGAAATTACTGAACAAATCCCTTTCTGTTGTTATTTATTCTGGCTTTTTGGCAAGCCGCCCTCGAACAATTTTTGCACAGTGCCAGTTCGAGCTGCTGTTTGTTTAACACCTACTCCTGGAAGGCGAACTAAAAATTAAATTTTTTACAGTAGGCTTAAAAAATTAAAAAAAAAAATACATATTTTTACAAAAAACTATTGAGGTTAAGCAACCTGTTACAATGAGCTACAGATGTTCAACCGCTTACATAACAGGGCATTGCATGCAGAGCGCGGCAGGTAACTCTTCAGGTGCAAGGACAAGGATCTGCGCGACACAGCGCAGCCTGCAGACCTTGTAATCCATATTTTCCAAACACAATTTCTCTACGCAATTTTAACACTTTTGTTAAGCACTTTTGGACATAATTTCTAGGTTACCATAGACATTGTTTAACTGGTGCAGAGGAAAGGAACTGGAGTGGCTGCCACAGTTTGAAGTGGCCGCGAGACAAGGCCTTGCACTGTGGGCAACGCTGTGGGATTCGCGTGCAGTGACAGTGACAGTGGAAGGTATGTGCCTCTTTCATTTCCCAGAATAGCTCCTTAGCTATTCAATGAATGAGTTTTTTTTAATTTCTGAATGGAGTTAGAAAGGAGTGCCTGCAACCACTGAGCCACAGACACAAATCACTAAGCATTCTGAGAGATTGTGAGACTGAGTGAGAGGGAAAAAGAGATACGATAGAGAAGAGAGTTTACCTAGGACTATCAAAGGTATGCCGGAATTTGTTCTTAGACCTTCAAGTATTTATAGATAGCCGACAAATTTCTGAGAATCTTGTTTATGGTGAGTATCTTTTATCATTCAAATATTTGTGAAGTAAGTAAATTATCGCAACTGTGTGATATCAAAATATGCAACGACATCAAAGCATATATTTATGTAAGTCAATGTACTGTCAGCAAATAGAACTCATACGAGTAAAAAGCGCAAATCTTACGATGCCCTACACAGCCGTAATTGAGCCTCAAGGTTCTGCAAGTAGACTTGATAAATTTTTAAGATATTTAATAGACAAGATGTGAAAATTATTGAGCCTCTTTGGAAAGGATTTATTTAAATTTCGTTAAATTCTGTAAACAAAACAAATGTATATTAAAAAATGTTTTAATTATTAGATTATTTTCGACCTTTTTTAAAGAAATAAATTTGATCCTTGAAAGTACTTGATTCACATATTTTTTTTAACAATATTTAGACCCTGTGTTTAAAAAACACAAAAAGGGTCGATTAACTTTGTTAAGCCTTAAACCACTTGTTAAAAATAATAATTTGATTTTCAGTAAGGTCTTTTTTTAAACCGAACATGCATGTGTGTAGGGTATTGTCATACTATCTGCTTTGAACTCAAAGTGTATGTATGCATCTGTCCACGTATATATATTTATATATAAGTACATACAACAATACTTAGGCATAATTTACTTGACTCAAAACCCAAGCACGCGCCGGGCTTAGTAAATATTGAAAAAAGTAAATAAAAATCAAATAAATGTATGCACATACATATACATATATACATATATGTATGTGGTATAGCTTTGCATATGTACATATGTGTCGGTGTTTCTGAATGACTGAAATTGTAGCGATTTTGCAGACGTTTCGCGATTCAACTTGAGGCACGTCGCAAGCATTTCCGTAGTAAAATAAAATATGATTTTTTGAGTCAACCGAAAAATACAAGACACACACCGACTCACACCAACACGTCTGACACACAAACACGTATGTGCAAATGCTGTGCAACTGTATGCATATGTGTACATAGATATAATTGTATAATATATACTATATATACATATAGTATGCTACAATATTCAAGGTCAGTGACAAATGCGATTTCTCAGCTTTCTTCAAAAGAATTCTGTTCAGCTTGCCGACAACCTCCAGCCGCCAGATTGCAGTCGAAATGCTCTGTAAATGTTCATTGATAAGCAGCGTCAGCAACAGCAACAACAACAAGAGAAACAGCAGTTAAAGCTATTGAAATGCCCGTTAAATATACATGTATATATACTATATACATACAAAGGCATTAAAATCAGTTTCATTCATAAAACGCTTCTTATCAGTGCAGCAAATTTCTGCGCGTGAGCATGTATACCTCTGCCTCTCTCTCTGTGTATGTGTTTTCATGCGGGCCTGAAGGGGGCGTATACGCAACAACAGCAGCAACAAGAGGCAGCAACAGCAGTGAAATAACTTTGTGACGTCACGTAATTGCAGCTGGCGCTAATACAGCGTTCGCATTTCGCCAATGCAACGACAACTTCCGCCGCTGCTCGAATAGCCCGCAGTCGGGCAGTCGCTTTTCCCCTCACTGTAGCTCCTTTTGCTGTTGTTGCTGTTGTTGATGTTGTTGCTATTGTTGCTGTTGTTGTTGTTGTTGTTGCTGTTGTTGCTGTTAGTGTTGTTGTATCTTTGGCGATACTTGGCAGTTTCTTTTATTGACTTGCGGCAAACAGATAAGTGACATTTATCGACTTTTTACGCGCTTTTAAATAAGTTGAAATATGTTTGCACACTTCTGCCAGCAAACACAACATTTGTATATGTATCTGTATATGTATCTATATCTGTATAAGTATCTGTATCTTTAGCTGTAGCTGTATCTGCATCTGTGATTGTTGCTGTTGCTGTTGCTGTTGGTGTATATGCACATTCAGTATCTACGCCCGCTGTTTATTTGTCAAACAATGCCGCTTGGCATTTACATGCTGCTCAACACTTTTATCAGCAGAACCTAATGCTGATTTCTCCTACACTCTCCTTATACAATGCACAATTTTTTCACGAACATTTTTTTTTTCTTCAATATTATGCGTTACTGCCTCCGACTGTAGCAGTTCGAATTTTGTTTCCTTTTTATCTGTACCCACATGTGATGCCCTATCGACCTACCAGCACGCCACGGTCAGGCTCTACAGCTCCCCTTGCTTATCATCATATCGACCGACAGCAAAGTGAAATTTATCTCAGTGTAAACAGCGGAGCAAGAAACTTTCAAATGTTTGTGCAGTCTTAGCAACATTGTTGCCATCCATGTACCTTTGCAGCCGAACTCCCTTTCATTCATGCAATATTTGTCATTGGTTTTGTACCTTTGAGTTTTTACTTATATTTTTCCCTTACTTGTGCATGCATGCATTCCACAGTTGCGAGTTTTTAAGACGATTTAGTTGATGATTTATGAGACGATCGATGTTTAATGTTGATTTCGTATTTAGCTGAACTTGCCAATGACCGGAAAAGTCGGTGTAAATGGCCATAAATACCCCAAACTATTGTAAATTTTTTCTAAGTGTTAAGATAGCAAGACAACAGGTTATAGTGTAAAGATATTTTATAGGACGTGTCTTTTGAAATGGGTCAATCAGATCAGTTCGTTTGATAAGACTATGTTTCACTTCATTATGAATCATTCGAGAGTCGACGATTTTTATATTATTAGGTCCTTAGACTTAAAAGTTTACAATATCAGATTTTTTACTATATAAAAAATGAATCTTATGTTGGAACTGTATGTAGAGTGAAAAGATCAAGATATGATATTAATTCAGTTTTAAAGTTGAATTTTAAAATAAATTATTTAACAAATTTTTTTATAAATGAAAAATACATATTTAATTAAAAGAAAATTCAAATTAATTATTTAATTTATTTATTTTTATTTTTAATTTAAAATTATTCTATAATTAGTATTATAGAAGTATTTAATTAACTATTGCATTTCTTATAGAGGCGTATAGTCCCAAACAAGTCAAATCTCTCCTATGTCGTGAGAAATTCTCTTTCACTAGTGAACCTTTACCTCTAATGTACACCAAATATTATTTATTGCATCATGCCCACGTTGGGCCTTAGCGAAATAAACTATTGAGTTCCCATAGTGGGCTACTCTTTCACTTTCTGTGCTAGGTCTTGGGTCTATGTTGTCCTTTCACTAGCTCAAGTGTCCACCGTGTCGCGCACAAATTAGAGTGGGAACGGTATGAAACAAAGGCTCCGTTGTTTGTTCCCAGCGCTGACCACTTGAACATATCAGAGCATGGATTGGCCTGCGGAAATTTTTGTGGACGCATGGTAAACGCGTACTACTTTCTATTGTGGCACAACAGTGGGAGAAGGCAAACTGAACGCGTATACAGAAAAGAGATGAGAAGAATTGGAAACATTTGTCTCAGTTAGAGAAAAACACAGACAACAACAAGTAGGCGACACTTGAACCGTTGACAAAGCCCACAGAAAGAACTGACAATTCCACAATGCCCATTCCCACGATACTCTCTTTCGCTGGACAGGCTGGCTATCTAACGGTCGGACAGTCGGACGGTCTGACGATCGGACAGACAATGCCAGCAATTCCGAATGCAAGTGCAGAAACTGGAGATCTTTCGCATGCCCCTGTCCCACTTGCTCTGACTAGCAGACCCACAAAAAAACAGAAAGAAAAAACAATTCATATATATATATATATATAACTCATGCTCTTCACGATCTGAACCTGTGTCATCTGTGTGTATGTGTATGTAGCATGTGTACACTTGATATCCTGGCGTGTTTACTTTAACAAATACTCTTTCTTTCTTCGTGTCTCTACAGTGTAGTTTATTATTATTATTACTGGGGTACACAATTTCTTTCTTTGCTCTCGGTTTGCCATTAAGGTGACTTTGGGAAAATCTTCACACACTCCCCGGGTGTCGTATGTGTTTCTATTCGTACGTATGTGTTGCCTTATTGTATGTGGGTTGGACAAGTGACAGCATCGTTTATGTGCAATGTGCAATGCCAGCAGGTAATTTTTCAACTTGACTTCACTGGTAATTCGAATTACCGAATTATTCGCACGTGCATTGGTTTAGATTGGAAATTGATGTATCTATCTATAGGATTCCAGGAAGCCACGATCTTCCAATGAGCCCAAAAACTTACAAAGCAAATAATGAGGTGTCAATGTTCGCGTAATGTTGCAATAATGAGGTATGTGCATCATGTTGAAATCTCAAATTGATATCAGTTAAATAAATGTAAGTGAAATGTTGCATACGTTCGAGAGCTGACAGTTACGCACGAATCACTGAAGATTTTCAGAACGATTATACCATATGCTTCGTTAGAGATTGAATGCAATTACTCTCGTGAATTCTAACTTGAACAATTGTGAGCCAAATACAATAAAGAGCAATTCCAAGAACTCCAACTTCCTTTTGAACACACTCTCGTTTGCACTCCCCCTAAACAGGCTGACTGAACTCCAAACCACTCCAAACTAATCTCCATGCTTGTGATCAGTGTGCCGTATGTTGAGCAGACCCCATAAGCAACATACATTATACACACATACACCGTACACCGCACACCGCACACCGCACACCCCAACTCTTTTAGCACAACATAAACCATACGATGACTTCCTCATTTCCGTTGCCTTTTTGGGGGTAAAAACTCTATATATATATACATATATTTTCAATTTTGCCATCACATTAATCATAAGAGTCGTCGCTTTGCCCCCATTGAGGCTGCCAGTCAGTCAGAATTTCAGAAATAACACAAACTGAACAGAACAGAACAGAACAGAATCAAGCAAACAGAAGTCTGACTTTTACCCCATTCACCCGATCGCGTAGCTGGAGACCCCTTTTCCGAATGCACAATAGTACGCACATCTAATCTTTAAGATATTTTTGAACATACTACATCTACACATATATACCATAGTTCGTTAGCTGTCGGTTTTCAATTATTTCAGTTTTATTGCCTCAAAAAAAAAAAAAAAAAAAACGAGACTAAAAGTTGACACTCTATGGCCGTGGCATGGCCAGGGGCCGCATAGCTCTGTGTGTGTCAGGCTGAGGGGGAATCACTTTCTGTTTGTGTGTGTGTGTGTGTGAGTGAGTGTGTGTGTCTGTGTTCGTGCCACACCGACAGCAAAAATACGTTATGCTCGTTTATGTTGCGCCCGTCGTCTCAGCCTCAGTCGCTGCCTCTGCCTCAGTCACTAGCTCGGTAACGGCTTCAGTCGCTGACTCTGCCGACGACGACGACGACGTCGACGGGTTGCGCTCGCGCAGCTCTACTCTAAACTGTTCTCCTGCTCATGCTCGCTTGGCCCTTTAGCGCTTACCATCTCACTCTCTCTCGCACACACATACACACACACACTCTTGCGCACTCTGCTTATGCACCAGCCAAAGCCAGGCAGGGGGGTTTATTGAGCACGAGAATGAGAATGGGAATGGGTATGAGAATGTGCCCATATCGCATTTTATCAAATATAAACACACACACACACACACACATGCGCGTGCGCTCATACTACACACACACACGCACACACACTTACACTCATTCACACATACTGTGGCATTGCGCGCCAGATTCTGTAACGGACAAAATTTTCTTATGCACCAAACGTTGTTGCTGCTGCTGCTGTCGCTGCCACTGCCGGCGTTTGCGTCAGCGTCGCTGCTGGCTGCAAATGCCTCATACTGAAATTTGTTGAGCTGTTTGCCGTTTGTAGTTTATCAATCTTTCTCTCTCTCTTTCTTTCTTTCTATATTGTTTCTACATGGCTATTTGCATAGCAGTTCGCTTACTGCCTGACTGAGTGCCAAGTGAACTGAACCTTGGCTGAACAGGGAGTTCTTATTGTTTTACTTATTTTGAGCGGGATTTGTGCTCTGGTCGTGATGGTGGTCCTACGAAACGTAGGTGGAGCCATTTCCCAGGGCAATAATTCTGCAATTGTAACACCCGAAGATAAATGAAATCGGACAATGCGACAAAACTGTGTTATTAGGGTGCCGTATTTGATTTTTCTTTATGAAGGGGATGTGTATATCAACCTGTTATATACCTATACACTGCTATATGGGTATAGTATATATGTATAGATACACAACTTGTTTGGCCTTTGACTTGATTGTTTGGCGAGGTAAGCGTGAGATCAGCACACGGCAGGTATGCCGCATTGGTTGCTGCCCACTTGCCACGCTCGTGCAGCTGATAAATGATGTTGCAATCCAGGCTCTGCTTTAGATTCCCATCATCGTCATCATCATCAACGGCAGCACTTGATGATTTGCTGTGCCTTTGTTGGCACAAAAGGAGCCAGGGACAGAGCCAAAGAGAGAGACGAAGACGCAGATAAAGAGATACAGACCAGGGCTAAGAGCAACACCAACATCAGCAACGAGCAACAAGTCACTCGGTTGTGGATGGGCATTAACGACCCACCAATACAGCCACATACATCTGGACTAGGAGTAAAAAAAATAAAGCAAAGCCAGTAGTAAACAACAAAAGTCAAACAGGTTTAGCTACACTCCACACACACACACACACACGTTATGTTCGGAAGACTGTGAGGTGTTGTCTATAAAGTATTAAAAACCCATAGTAAGATCCCATTTTCCCACAACGTCGCCAAACGACCAAACAAAACAAATTTCATGAACAGCTGATTGCACAAAAATTTTCCCAGCGCTACGCAGCTCAGCTGACGGGCTCTCAAATCGGAGTCGGTGTCGGAGACAGAGTCGAGAGAGAGGTACACTTGTTGTTTGCTTAACAGGACGAGACAAGACACCACAGGACGTAGCGGCTATAGATTGTCCACAAATGTCAAACTGTCTGTCCAACAAGGGATATCTATAACTAGACGTTAAATAAAAAAGTATCTTTTTGCGTTGTTGCACTTTATTTTGGAGTGTCAACTCCAGCCTAGGGCACAACAGGATATTTGTCCAATGTCTGGTACGGTGCTCTACTCCTCGGCTCATTAATTGACCAGAGCACCGAGCGAGGAAAACAGAGTGAGGAAGAGTAAAACATTGGCAATGATGAGAAAATTGTATGCTCAAGTGTCCATTCAAGTGATGGTGCGCTTAACGCTTAGAGATCTAAGAGCAGAGATAGGACGAGGTCACATCCTCGACTGCTACAAGCAGACACTTTCCCTAAGGTATCGCATGTCAAGGCGGCTATCTCTAAAACTGTCACCAGACCAGGAATTTCGCCAAAAGGACAAACGAACGGGAGGCGCTTAGTCCAAGCACTTTGCGTTCGATCGCTTCCAGGAATCGAAATCTCGGTTTACGCAACCAGCAGCAACTCTATTAACGGTTAGTCACACACACACGCACAAGCACACAGGTGACACGCCCACTGAACTAGAGAAATTCCCGCTAAAACAACACTTAGGCAAATAAGAAGTTTGCAACCTCAGGATAACCTTAACAAGCATTCGTTCCGTCTTCACCCCGTAGATGATGATGTAACGTAAGCCGACTATAACGTCAGGTCCTCGAAGAAACGCAACCTCTTCAAGAATATTGAATTTCATGTCACTTTAGATCTTGTAGTTCTCTTTTTTTTTGGGGTTTTGCGGTCAATCAGCGTGACAGTGAAATTTGCTTAACGGCCACATTCATAGCTCCGCTTTGAGCTGCAGTCTTTTGGGCCAATGCCCCGCAGGATGTGGTTAGTTCCTGCTGCTTGTTTACTTAGGACGAGAAGTTCGTTAAGTTCAACAGTTAGTATCAATACTTCCTGTCCCCCAAGACAAGTGCATGGTCAGCCAAAAGGAAACGGAAGCTATATGGAGTATTAGTTCCTCAACAGGTGTAGGAAATGGCATAAATAGTTTCGTCAAGAGAATTCAATAACTAAAGCATTTCAAAAATGCTATAAATCACAATTTGCATATCACACAACTAACTAATCTCCAATTATAAACGCTATAAAAAAAGCGTGCCCCAATGTGGCACACACCAAAAACCCAAAAGCGACGCCAAGTTTCGCGCCAAAAATTGCGTCACACACTAAGCTCAAAAAAACGATGCTTGCCTCTGCACTTTGGCGGTCTGTGCACACACACACACACACTCACTCACAGATACACACACACACACACAGTATATACTCATACACTCACATACAGCTCAGCAGGCAGGGAACCACACAGAACGATCGTGTCGAAGCACGATAACAAATATGAACTTCCCATTCTTATACGATTACGAGTGGGAGACGGCAGACAGTGAGCGAGAGCGAAAACGGAGACGAAGACCTCAAAAGCCGAAACCAAAGCCATAGCCAAATATCGATATCTCGCCCAGAGAACATAACGAAAAGAAGCAACGCTCAATTTAGTTCTCTAATCACGCAGAGTTTGCACTGCAAATATCTTGACGTTGCCTGCTTGCAGTCGGCGGGAAGAGTGAGAGTGAGAACGAGAGAGAGAGTGAGAGTGAGAAAGACTTAGTCTGGAGTTCTTAGCTTTCGCTCATGTCCATGTACTACCACGTCCGTCCGTGCCCAGTGTCCGTTTGTGTCTCTCACTGATCTTCCGATCCTTTGGTCGTCCAGCACTTTGTGTGTTGTTTGTGGCTGTTAAAAACATTTCGCCGAAAATGTGTCTGGCACGTTAAATGGGCTTTGGGCCCACAGAGCCAGGTAACATGCAGTTCTAACCAGACACTGCAGCAACAGCAACAGCAACAGCAACAACAACAATAATAACAATAACAACAAATACCATTGATCAATGGCTTAGGTCTTTGATACGTCCGCGATGGAGGTTGGCGGTTAGAGGTTGGCGGTTGGCCGTGCATTTTGGCTCTGTGTGTGTAGCTTTGCATTGCTTTTTGGTGGATGTCCCATGGAATGTTGTGCCACCAGTTCTCTCCATTCGACTCGATATGCTTCAATAAGGAGTTTCGACAAACAAAAAAGTTCCTGGGAAAAAATGTTGCACAACTTGACTACCTGCCATAGCCAAAAACAACAACAACAACAACAACAACAACAACAGCAACGACGACGATCACGTCCAAACTGCGTCCGATTGCCGCTTAGCCGCCTCCTGTCTCCTGCCCCCTCCCCATCACATGCCGCACTCACCGTTTAGATTCATTAAGTGAAAAGTTTAAAGGCTCAAATTTTTCGTTCATTCTTGTCTCAGTGATTTTTATGGGCCGAGGCCAAGTTGGCCTGACTCAATGGGCACAAGGTAGAAAAACACATTAGTCCTCGAGCTTTATTACAAATTATGCGTCGCCTTTTGCCGCCAGCAGCAGCAGCAGCAGCAGCAGCAGCTCCTCAAACTCCTTGCCAAAAACAAAATTCCCTTGGTCTTTAATTTTTGTCTTTTTTTTTTCTTCTGCAACAACTTTTTTAGAATTCAAAGCCATAAACTGTTGTGCACAAGTGTCTGTGTTTCTGCCACACCATGAGTGTGTGTGTGAGTGTATGTGTAAATGTGTGAGTGAGTGTGTATGTGTGTGTAAAGGATCGCTATAAATGTAGATGTAGACCGCAGTCTGACTATCTGACTGAGTGTCTGGCAGTCGCACTGACGGCGCCGATAAGCAACTCACAATCACAGTCATACACTCACAAGCACACTCACACTCACGCTGACACTCACACACATGCAAGCAGACAGCACACACTACACACACATACACACGCACACATACAGATTTATACACACAAATATGCAACTCAACTGGTTTATCAACTTGCATTTTGGCGCCAAAATTTCTGCAAATCTTTTAGCTTGCCTTGCGCTTTGCACGCCCTTCGTGTCACATACGCACACACACACACACACACGCACAGGACTACTACATACGTATGTGTGTATGTATGTATGTACGTGTATACCCTTTATGCATATAATTTTCGTTTTATTGGACAAAATTAATTGGGCGCCAAGATAGAGGCATTAAAAGCCAATTTCGTTCGTATAGCACGCACATAACGTACAGATACAAATGTATCTGTGGGTTGCCGCCTAATGAATTTGTTCAGCAGAGCTAAGCCCACACACACCACACACACACATTTATGCACATCTATATCTATACTCCAGGGGCCAATAATTGTTAAGAATGCAATGCAAACAGTTTCCTGGCTGATTATTTGCGGTCAGCCTCCAGAAATTTAGCAACAATGTTGTGTGGAGCAAAGACAAGTGAAAGGAAGAGAGACAGAGGGACAGACTGAGAAGCAGAGAGAGACAGAGAGAAAGAGAGAGATTGAGAGAGAGAGAGAGAGAGATTCAAAAAGAGGGTGCTACTGAACCTGCATCTGACTAGAGATTATGTGGTTATACTGTCTGAGTCAGTCAGTGTATTTGTCTGTCTGTCTATCTGTATGTTGAGCCTATTCGTAGCAAATTTTTCGTCCAGCGTAGATCCTTGACCATTGTGCGAAATATGTTGAATTTGAAAATCAAAACCGTAAAACGATAGGTACCATTGTACTGGCTGGCTTCCTGTTTTATACAGACACATCCTCAAAAACCACTAATAAAGAGATTTTCTCTGTGCACTCGCCCAATTAGCAGTTACTGATGGTGGTCCATTGCTATTGTACCTGTGTTCTTTCTGTCCTCACTTCTCATTGCCGCAAAAAACCAAACAAATTATGTGATTAACAAATATGAAAAGATACGCGCTGCAGCTCTGTGTTTGGCCAAATGGAAGTACGTTGCTCGCGTTGCACGCTTCGCTTATCGGCGAGAGTTTTTAGCGCTTAAACAAAATCCATTTGATAAGTATTCGTTCATAGAAACAGGCAACAGAGCCACTGATATCAGCATGCTGCGTTTCCTTTTAAATATATATACACATATATAGCATAATGCTATTTCCACATTGGCTATCCCGTGGGAATAATTATAGCTTCAGCCTCAAAACTCATGATTAATATGCGTTCCTCGTTCTCAGTACTTCCGAGCCGTTTTTTATTTGTGAGTTATTTATGACGAGGTCTCTCAATCAGAAACAAAACGCCTTAAATGCTATACCTATAGTATCTAAAGCATTGATCCGTTCATATTTGTTTAAAATTATCTGCAACACTGATTAATACGTTAAAACATATTTATATTAGGTTGAATTAGAACATTTAAAATAAAAAAAATTATTTTTACATTACACATATATCTTTTTAATAACATACGTAACTATCAGTATGCAGATTTACATATTTAAAAATATAAAATTATCTTGCCTATACATATTTCAAATTAAAAATGCAACTATTTGCTTGCATATATATGTATTTCATTAAATCTATTTTTAAGATTCAATTTCAATCCTATATGTTAAATATATGTATCTTATAAATAAAGTTTGTATGTTGTAGTTCGGATATCTATTTATTATATTAAATTTGTATCTGCACATATCTTAATTAGATTCCAATTGTATCTTTCATATTAAAAAGGTATCTTAACTTGCCTATGTATCTTTGAATAGAAAAATGCATCTTATAGCTTGTGTGTGTATCTATTCTAGTAAATATGCATCTATTGGACTCTAGTACAGCAACTACTGCTCCCACTAGTCCATCGAAGACTTGATGCTAAGCTAAAAATAAAAGGAGCAAATCAAATGTTCTCCACGCCACCGCAAAGATGTGTGTGGAGCGTTACATAGAAAAGATGCAGGACAAGTTTAACAAGAACTCCCCACATAAACACACACTAACGCACACACACACACACACACGATAATATACAGACAAGGGACTTACACTTAGGGATAGATACATGGAAAACTCGTATTTCTGCCACCAAGTGAGCTCAAGAAACCGAAAGGTCAATGCATTTAGTTAATGCACAGCCACAACTACTTCATAGCTATATGCTATGTATATGTGTGTGTGTGTGTGTGTGTGTGTTTGTGTGTGTGTTTGTTTGGTTGTGCGTTGGAGCTACAGCCCCCACACTGATGCAGCGTTGTGCGACAACGAATATATTAATATAAGACCCTGGGTCTGGGGTCTGCAGCATGAGGCTGTATGTAGATACTGCCCCCATGGCCCCTGTTCCGCATCTAAGGTTCAAGCAACTCTACACACAGCTAGAAGATTGTGGAGACATTCCATTTATGTGTGGGCACAGCATCCGCACACTCGCGCACACACACAGTCATATACATTAGTGTGTGTGAGTTTATGTAGATACGCGAAGCTGCCTTCTATTTCGTAACGGACAACTGGCAAAAGCAACAACCACAACAACCACAACAACTACAACAGCTACAACAACAACCCGTTCTGTAGTGTAGTGGCAGCCCTTGCCTGTATGCCAGACCTTTATGTGGGCGATCCGCTCATAAAGACGCCAATATTGTTGTCAACACAAATAAACATCATCATCTGATCACGATCGCCAACTGGGTCGGGCTTTGCCCTTTTTCGCAGGGATTGCTAACTTATTGGAAACCAAAAACAAAATGAGATGAAACATAAAAAACAAAAACATAACACTAGCTTAGAATATTCCCACGACACAATGCAGATGCTACAGTAAAAAAAAAAAATTAGAAACAACCAAAGAGATGAAAAATAAGAGAAAATAAAAATAAAAATAAAATATGTATGTATAGATATATACGCAAATCCCAGACCCAAAGACTGAGGACCAACCGGCTGGCAACAACATCTATAAACGCCGATTGGCAAATATTTAATTATGCTGCGTAAACTTTAAACAACTTGACAATTTCACACTCGCATGTGAAGATCACTCTCTCTCTCTCTCTCTCCCTCTCTTACTCTCTCTCTCTCTCTCTCTCTATCTTTCTGCTGCTTCCCCTTATGGATCAGTTAATGTTGTTTTATGATCTTTAAATATGCCTGGCTCTACGTCTGGGCTGCTCGACTTGTTGGCTTTGCGAACATTGAGCCCTTGGTTTGTTTCACTCCCTCCCTCTCCCTCTCTCCATCTTTCTCTCTGCCTCCCGCCTGTCCCGACAGTCCGAGTTTTTATTGTGTATATGTTCAACAACAAAGTAACAGCAGCAGCAAAAACAACAACAACAACAACAATTCACAACTGTTGCACAAACATCTCGCATACGTACCATAGTAGAGCAATCTTTAGCTTCATTCTTATGGCTGCGGATACACACACACATACACATATAGGACGTCTGTCGATCTGTCTTCTCTTTCCATATTTTTTGCATATTCAAAATAACTCTGCACATATGACTGATGGCGCTGAGCGTTTCCGTTTGTCAGCTGGTTTCAGTCTGGCCTCTACAACTCCGCCAAATGTGAACTGAGATCTGAGAGCTGAGAACTGAAAACTTATGGAACATTTAGAGTTGCTGATGCTGATGCTAGTGTTGGTGCTGTTGCTGGTGTTGCTGGTGTTGCTGGTGTTGCTGCTTTCACAGCTTGGGGTAAATTCCTGCTTTTTCGTGGAACGCACTTAGACGCACAACAACAAACAAACGGTTTAACTGGAAAGGCGTGCAAAATTTGTTCCAGCTTTTTTTTCACACTCTTTACTAGGCGCTAGCTCCTCCGATATTTTCTCAGTTTCAGATAAGGCCAAGGTTTCCGTTTTAGACTGCAACTGAAGCACACAGTTTTCGCTTCTCATTCATTCATATTTCTGTTTATTTTCATTTAAAGCGTTAAGTTTTGTTATTGTTATTATTGTTCTTTGGCTTTCAGCTGAAAAGTAAAAGATGCCTGGGTGGCCTGCTGATCTGAATATCGTAGAATAAGAGCAGAGATACAACGATTGCCGCTGATTGAGACATCAGCTCATCAAAATGATTCATATTTGTAGACACTCAAGGACAGAGTACAGAATATCTACTCTCTAAAAAGCATTAAGAACCTACGCAAAAATTAATATGTGTATTACTATCATAATAAATATTTAACACTAGTCAAACGGCCATGAGATCAAGCATACGCTACTTTTAATATATAACACCATATGAACATCATCGTATGTTTCATATCTCGCAATCTTTTTGAGTGTATCCCCTACATTATATAGCAACTCTCTCACTCTCGTATTGTATATATATATATAAATATATATATTTGATTGTATGTGTATATGTAACTGCATTGCATATACTATATAGTCCATGTCCATGCATCTGTAGCTTTAAGTACACTCGAAAGTCACGATGCATTACAGATGCAAACAAGCTGAATGAACGCCGCAAAATACATAAATACAAAGTGCCTACAGTTTGTTTTCATTTAAATTGAAATTGAAGTCTTCTCGCCGTCCGCTGTGTCCATGGCTCCAACACAGACTCCGAGAGTCTGAGAGAGCAGCGAGACTTGAGCATCAACTCCAGTTAAGATCCCGAGTCAGCAGGAGCTGGAGCACGCGCAGGCGCCCCACCAAAGGGGGCAGCAGCAGCAGCAAAAGAATAAAAAGCACCAGAAAAAGAAGAAGACGCCAGTGCGAAGTCAAGTCGCAGACTCATTGCAAACATGATGATCCCAAAAAAAACCACGACGAAGGCGATGATTTTCATTGTTTTGTTTCGCTGTAATTCGCGCGCTTTGAAAATTGCATTACAAACAAAGGGCAGCAAAATAATAAGATCACATATTTACTAATTAAATGCACGACTGTCAAATACCCTACAGATAAAAACAATATGGTAAACCGTAAATAAGCTTTCATTTATTTAACATAAAATTGCTTTAAAATATATATGTATATAGGCACCATTCAGTAACTACAATTAACTAATACACCCTATTGTGTCTTTTAGTTTGATTCTCTGCATCTGTAGAGCAGGGCATCGCATGATGCCAATCTCTTGCTGCTGTCTTCCTCTTATAAGTTGTCTGTCCCTGTCGCACCGCACATCAAAAAGCTTTTTGCTGTTCCAAGTCAAAGTGCGTTTCGCACCAATTCATGACGATGAGGCTGCTGCAGTTGATCATGTCGTTCCCCGGCTGATAATCATGGCAATGATGAGCTCAAATCGACTTGGATCGAGTCGAGGCAAGCCCAGCAGAGCCGAGCCGAAAGCAAACGCAGCTGAGTCAAGTTGCGGTAATGATGCTGCCCTGCTTCGCTCATAATTATAATTACGCCCCAGCAGCACCGACACACACACACACACGGGTCCCCATAGGACCGACAGACAGAACGGGCGAGAGGCTTTGCCATGATGATGAAGCACTGGAATTCGCTTTGCAAATAACAAGCAATTGTCGTTGTCAATGTTCATTTCCGTTTAGTCCGCTCACACGACGATTCCTCACACGCCTCTCTTTCTCTCTGTTTCCCTCTCTTTTTCTCTGAAAAATGCACTGTGCGTGTTAGCCCCCATCTTGCCGTATTTGCAACGCTTTTTGACTGATTTTTTTGCCGCTTAGTTATTTGCTAATGAGCGCTAATTGAGTTTGAAATGCGCCTAAATGGCCAAAAATTTACACAGTATTTTTTAAGGTCAGCCTACCAGGTCTGCCGTTATCAGACGCTACAGTTGCTTCAGTTCCTTTCATGCCAGCGCCTGCTGCCGACGCATGAATTTCTTGAAATTTTTAACAAATGTAATTTAACAAAAATAAACCACAATACCATGTACTTCACGGCTCAAAGGTAGCAGGAGCAACAGCCCCAGAGACAGGGAAAGGCCAGCTGTCACTCACTTGGATTGCATTAAGTGACTGTTGATGGGCATATAGTGCAGAGCTCCCCAATTTCTAGCATGATATGAGGCATGCCATCCATCCAGACAGCCAGGGAAAGAGAGAGATGCGGATAAACCTTAGTGTTGACAAACTGTTACAATACGTTACATGCAACATGCAAACAAACCGCCCCCACTTTCGGAATCTGCCCTATAAATAGAACTCAAAGATGCTTAGATCCTTCGATGCACGTCAGAAAATCCACTTCCGGCTGTGGCGCGTGGCTCGAGCCACTCAACGAATACAACTCGAAAAACTTGAAATGAAAATCAAACTAATTTTTTGGTAATTACAGTCAACGACCGCACTACGAAAAAAAACACTTGGAAATCCCAACAAGAGACGCAAACTCAAAATCCTAAGAGCACATACAAATAGAAAGCAACGCTCCGAAAAACTCGACGGCTTTTCATAAATTATTAAACTTTAATGACGCCACTGACATTTATAGCTCGCCGAAAGTTGGCAAAATAGGTCAAGTAGCGGTAAACGGTGATGCAGCCTCCGAGCAAGACCCTGAGCTAATCCTTGCTCTGGGCACATCAAGTAAATCACAAATGAAAATAAAACTGTCCAAAGAAAGTGTCCACAAAAGGGGCAAATAAGAAATACAAAGGCCCAACACATCCGACCGAAGACCACCGAGGGCCATCGAAGGGCCACTCCAAATCTCATCTGAGCTGATTTCAAATGCAAATTATAGTAAAGTTGTAAAAGGGCGCAGCTTTCTTCATGGCTATTTGATTGCATTGTGTGCGCTAATAGCGCAATGGCCTGCCTGTCCATTGCATCCTTTGTGCCCGGTCATTAGCCGCATCCGTGACCGTGACCCGCGCAGACAGATGCCCAAGATGCTGCGCTATAATTGCGTTTGCGTCCACGCGGATTGTCTCACAGCTTCAGTCGCAGCTTTGCACCCCGTCCACCATGGGCAATCAAATGTAGCCAATCGAGTAGTAACCGGTACGGGACAAGACAAGACGTGGTCCAGTTTCTGACGCGCCCTGCAGCATGCAAAAGGGGCGGACGGGCAAACAGACAGTCAGCCAAGCAGACAGACAAACAAGCAGAAAGGCAGTCGAGCTGGGACGTCATGTAAATTAGAGGTTACCCCTTTTTTCACGGCATCGGTCCCATGTGGGATATTCCTGGGCGTTCTGCGGCCCAACCCCGCTGATCATGACGCGCAGTGCTCGACATTGTGGAAAATTTCATGCACAATTTTAAGTGTTTTTGTGTCGGAAAAGCGACAACTCTTTCTCTAGACAAAAGGAAAGTGTCTTAAGCTGCTTTATGGGAATTACGTGCACATTTACATGCGCATGTCAAATGTTGGCAAAGAAACAGAGACAGCAACCGAAACAGGATCAAAGGTCGCTGTAGCTTTCACAAAATCATCTACAACTTTGCCTCAACTTTGATGTTTAAGGCGGGATGCTTACACTATTGTGATGTGACCAAACGGGGCTGCATTTTTGTCCACATAAAAAAAGGAAATCGTTTTGTGCACCAAAATGGCTGCACAAAAAGAAAACAAAACTGTAAAATGTAACAAATATGTTAGATTGTTAGCTTAGAGGGGATAACGGTTTTCAAAATTCGACGAAAACAAAGAAAAGCGTGTGATCGTAGACAAATGACAGCGGTACAGACATTTCTCCAATTGTAAATTAAATTATATTCAAAAAGGAAAGCCCAGTACCGTACATAAATTAATAGAGTTGCCACAGTGACCCAATCCAAAGCACAACCCCCATAATAATAGTATTTATGTATGTTTCTCATGATGTATCAATTAGCCAATCCCTTTCTTCGGTTGGTCCCCATGAACAAATTTAAATGCGCCCATTTAACGTACCAAAATTTCGTTGATGATCTCACAATCAACCCACTTTCAGTAAGACTCCCTTCTTCCCGCACTTCATAAGACTCGAAGCACGACTCAGTCCAAGGCCCAGCACAATATGCTTATTCTTTCACTGTACCCAAAAGATCTTAATCAGAACCCAGCACAGCTCAAAAAACAACACCCCAACAATTCCGGCTTCAATATGCTGAAGAGACCGTGAGTGGTTTATGCATACATACATACAATATCATATAATGTACAACGTACGTAGTATGTATGTAAATCCCCCAGGCGCCTTGAACGCAGCGCCGCATAGCCTGAGAGCTAATTACACTAAATCATTAAGAAATGAAACAAATTTAAATATATATATAGCAAAAGAAATCTATTATATGCTCCAGCATAAATTTCAATTTATGACGCCTAGAAGACAAGCAAAAACTCAATAAATACTTGCATACAATATGTATATCCGAAAAATCATAGAGCTCGAAATGAGGCCACTGAGCGAGTACAACGAACCCCCACTAATTCATAGAAATGGAAATAGAGCCTATAACGGTTTGAGTCTGATTCTATGCGCACTGCGCACTGAGCTTAACACCAGAGACCGATAGAGTGAAAGAGATCGATCGAGTGAAAGAGAGCGAGCAAGATAAACCAAAGAAAGAGTGAGAGCGCGCGAGGCTCTTGATAAAGTTATCAAGGGGGAACAGCAAACTTTTGTGGCACACACACATACACACACGCATATATTCACAATTGGATGGATATATATAAAAGTACTTGAGAAATCCGATAGCTCTATGAACACTTAAGATCGCAGAGCTTGATGTTTTGCCACTCTAATTGTTTCTGTAGTCCTAACCGCCCTCACTGAATTTGGGTCTGTCTATTGATTATGTTATGGCATAGGGGTAGCCTAAGAAATATTTTATTTACGAGCTGCTGTAAATGGGTTAGCGGCACGTAATATACCGACAAGCATTTCCGATGATTAATCACGA
The DNA here is from genome assembly GCA_037040025.1 of Sphaerogastrella javana. Lineage (NCBI taxonomy): Eukaryota > Metazoa > Arthropoda > Insecta > Diptera > Drosophilidae > Sphaerogastrella > Sphaerogastrella javana. The sequence goes on along the minus strand of JBANCZ010000108.1, from coordinate 24,300 downwards.
ATCCACATGCCATTGTCTCTCTCTCACTCTCTCTCTTTCTCTCTCTATATATGTATATATGTACTATACATAAAAGTGAGTGCTGCGCACTTTCTCATGGCCCAGTTCAGTTAGCTCCACATGGTTTTAATTGCGTTTTAAGTAGCACGACAATGAAGTATTAACACAGGTGTCTAATCTAGTCTAGTATAGTGCAGGAAATGCCTAGATATACAGCCAGATGCGATCAATTTAAAACTATGATCCTCAGAGCCTTAGCTCCTCGAGTAGTGAAAACTTGTTTTCCTGTTTTCAATTTTCCCATATGCAAATGACGAGTGCAGGCAATCAGCCTGAATGCGTTTGCCTTTTAAGCACGGCTCATAAAGTATTCTAAAATATTCATTAATTTCAGTTTGGATTTTCTCAAACGCATCTGCAGATGCATATATATATATGGTACGCGTATTCAAATGAGATTTTTCCAAACGCGATTTTTCGCACTCTACGCCTCTTCGTAGCGCCTGATAAGGGTATACGGTAATTATTATGCAGCTTTGTGCCAAGGCGTCAAGTAAAAAATGCAACGTTACCATCACCATCATCAACATCTCGGCATATCCGACCCTCACGGTGAGGGGTGACACAGAGGGGCTAAAAGAAAAAACAGAATTCTCGATCTAAAAAAAAAAAACCAACTGACGCCTTTTGCAGCGGCGTGTGAAATCTTTTGGTTTACTTAGCTACTCAGTGCCAGCGCCGGTCGGCCGACTGCCTGTCTCTCGGCTTTTTCTTTTGCTTCTGCTGGTGCTATATCTGGTGAGGACGCCGCAGATCATATCAAGAGGCAGGCTGAGACTGAGGCTAGTGCCTGAATAGCTGAGCGCAGGGTGTCGCTGTCAAGGGGTGGCCTGGGTGACTGACTGTGACTGTGACTGTGCCAGTGCCAGTGCCAGGTTATAAGTTCCATATAATGTCTGGTTTCAGTATACCATACTGCTATTCCTTTGGCCTAAGAATTCAACTCTTTGATAGCTTTTTATGTTTTTTGTTTCGATTGCAGCCGCTCCGTTGCATTTGTGGGCAACAACAATTTGTAGTTTGGGATTTTTGGTTTGCTTTCGGATTGGGATTTTTTTTGGGCTTCATTCGGCTTGGTTTGGGGTATCATCATCATGACGTTGCACACAATGAATGAAAGAACAACAACAACAAAAGTTGCTAGAAAAACAAGCAAATAATGAAGCAAACTTATTTCTACTCTTTTTTTTTATGTATATATTTGACGTCCTTTGTAATAATATTTTTTGTACTTTTTTCTCAAGATCTCTTGGGGTTGTAGGATTTTTTTGCTCTTTCTTTCTTTTTTGTTGTACATGAAGGAACTGCGCTCTATTACAGAACACTTGAAATTTTCAACATGAATTTACCCTTTTTTCTTATAATTTATAACATAATTTTGACTGTTTTTTTATTTTCGGATGTCATTGTGCCTGCCGCACTATCAATGGCAACGCCTGGGGCGGCGCTTTTCTTTACGCGATGTAACACGGAAAATGGGAAGAAACTGACAATAAAAAGAAAAAACAACTCTGGGTTTGAAAATGTTTTGTTCGCAATGGGATAAAAATTAGCTTAACAAAATGCTTTATTTGGATGGCAAAAGCGTGTTACAAAGCAAAAAGTCTGCTTTCAGAAAAAAAACACATTTTTTTATTGTGATACGGAAATTTTAATGTGTTTTTAAAATGCCCAAAGCGGAAAGAGAAATGAGAAAAAAAAACAGCTTATAACACTCAATTTAAGTTCGTTCATATCTAAAAAAAAAAAATATAATCAATTTAATGCGTTGTGTAAATATAAATTATGTGATTTAATATGAAACTTTGAAGTGATAAAAAATTGAATTTTTAAAATGAAATGGAAAGCAATAGTCTTGAGATTTTGTTTTGATCAAGCCTACAACGAACCCTCAGTCATATCTCTGTCGAACTCATTATAATACTTATTCAGGCAAAAGAAGCGCCTCGAATTCAAATGCTAAATTGCAAGGCGTATGGAAAGGAGCCGCTATCAAAAAACGCAATAAATTATTTGCCATAGGTATGCGAAAAACTAAGAAAATTCAACGCAATCAATATGAAAATTGTGTACATCTTGCAAAATTCGAATGAAAGCAAATGAGAGCGAAGGGTGCCTATCGATGGGAAATCGATGCGGATGCAATTCACCCTGTAGATCTTAAATAACTCGCCGTGGGTTTACCTAATCTTAGGCAAAGGCTGAGGTTGAGTTATAGTAGGGTGGCACTACGTTAGAGGTATGCGAAATCAGCATTTCTATTTGTAGAAGTAGTCGTTGTTTCTGTTGTTGTGCTTATCCTTGTAGCGCTACTGCTGCAAATTGCGAAATTTGTGACGCATTCAGAGGTGCGTGTTCCCCTCTTGCGAGAATCGAAGGGACATGGGAACATGCGACTGTATGTTCAATAAATATTTGGTAATTAAATAAATAGCTAACTGAAGGATCAAAGTGTAGCAGCTGTGCAGCTTTTGGGCGCATGCGCAACCCTATAGAGACAGACAGAGAGAAAGGGAGCTAGGACTGTTACAATTTCACTTTTTTTTCGTGGGATTGCTCGAGTTCAGGTTTGAGATCGGTAGCATTTGTAGAAGCGCACTAATATAGCTGTTCAGTTAGGGGTTTATCTTATGTATAAATGAGCGTGTGACAATTTTATGTTGCGGAAAGTTTAAATATTTTTTAACAAGCAGGTGAGCATATTAGTTGTTATACTTCAGAACTGTTCTAAAACCACGAGCTATGGTATTTATAGTTGCTCGTAAAACCAAAGTAATATAATGCACTTACACATAATATATAGTAGGTTTACTCTATAAGGCATTGCACTCTCCATCCATTCATAGCAAATTACAGTCGCTTTCTTTGCTAATGTCAAGACGTGACAAAAAAATCGTATGTGCTTATCATACATACATGTTCGAATTTCCGCCCCTGATTTTCGCTGTGGCGTACCACGCCCATTTTGATTTTCAGTGCATTGGCAATGTCTCCTGTGACTTTTTTCAATTTTTGCACAATTACCCTACAATCGATGCTTTCTCCGCAAATCAATTGCAAAAAAACACAAACAAAACCCCATGACACATTGGATCGCAGTGGAAACCCAACTCTATGCAACCTTACCCTACCTTAGCTAACCTTACCAAACCTTGTCGTACTCTACCTTATACCTTACCTTACCTTACTCAACTTTGCCACTCCCAGATTTGCTGACAAAAGGGTAAGAAATGGTTAGGCAAGTAAGGGTTCGTGGATATATCAAACCAAAGACGTTTGCTACAAATCTTTCTCTGTCTCAAAATATATACACCTCTCTCTGTTGCTCTAGGCACAAAGTTGTTATAAGTACATGAATCGGAACGGGTATAGGAAGTAGAATAAAACCCGAAGAGGGACCAAGGGATTTAATTGCATTTTTTAGCGCGCGCGCTCATTGCGAATTTCAGCTGTGTCTCAACTGGCTGCTCGACGTGTTCTTCAAGGCCTAAAGCATTGATAGTTTCGGGTTCGATCGATCGATTCGGCAACAACTACGCCGCAACAGTTAGTAACGCTTCGCTGCATACTTTTTACACACACAGACTCGTCTGTCAGACTGTGATCTTAGGTTTCGAACCGCATTGTCATGTAAATATTGCGAAATGTGAATTTGATTGCCTCCTGCCGTAGATCAATAAACACACTAATGAGCTAAAAAAAAAGGGTTGCCGTGCAGGTAATCTAAAGTACTGCTTCTGCCCATCGATATTTCCGATATTCTATATGCTAAGCCCATTTGCATTTTCCTCGGATTTTCTTTGTGCATTTGCATTTTCCGTTTCGTTGGCGCTGAATACCATTGCGTGTGCCATGAATTCGTATTTTGTTCTTAGTTCCTAGGATCCCGTTGCGAAAGCTGCCACTTTCTACTCACTTATACTACTTATACGGTGGCTTTCTCATTCAAATTTTGGTTCATGTAGCGATGGCAAGTAGAGATGCCCGCAAGGCGTTTTAAGTTGCTTACTTGGCAGCATTTAATTGGTTTGAAGTTTTACGCCGATTTGCATTCGAATTGAATCCGTGTTAAGGGAAAGTTCTCTAATAGGTAGCGACAGGCCCTCAAAGTTTTGATTAGCGTTTGCTTTCATTGTCGTTGCCAAGAAGGTGTTGATAAGCTAGCAGGCGGCCTGTATTTGGCTTATTAGGAGCCCAACAATGAAATCACATTAGACAAATATAATAGAGCACAAAGAGGTTTCATAACCTGTAGAATTTGCAGACGCCTTACTAATAAATTAAAGAAAGTGTAGTTTCGTCTACATAATTAACATATTAGACCAAAGAATATAGATGTATTTCTAATCTGTAAAGAGATGGGCATCCCTAAAAATACTAACTTTAATTTACGTTCGAGTGTTAGAAAGGTTTTTCCTGCTGCTCGTAATTGGCGCCTTTTCGCTTTAAACATAGTCCAGTCTAATTGATCTCTGTTTAACTAACGATGCCGTCTGCTCCAGGCTAGCTGATCAACTGGGCAAACAGCTTGCGAAACCCCAAGGAACAATGCCAAAATAATTAGCTGCTATTGATGGTCAATGCGATCAATAGGCAAGGTCTGGGCGTGACACGTCACAATATGTCCACACACGCCCCTGCAAATAAATCTCCAACAAACACGAAGAAAGTCAACCAGCCAAAGAAAGTAAAGGGAGAGAGAGAGAGAGAGAAAGGGAGAGACAGAGAGAACCATCTAACAAATGATGTTATAGCACGGGCCACAAGGAGTCTAGATTATCAATGACAGCGCAGCCGGCGCTCTACTGCAGCTTCATAATTCTCTAATGCGCAGACAGACATACAGTCAGCCCGCCAGCAGCAGCAGCAGCAGCAGCAACAACAACAATTTGCAGAGTGCTAGAAGAAATGCAGCAGCAGCTGCGACTAATGTGGCAAGGACCTCGACACGGAGTCTGAGACATCGCACGGCAACTGCAGACTAAGGACGGAGGACTGAGGTTGCTGCCCCCCCAAGGAAACGCAGCCAAGCAAAGAAATTTATTGATAGCGCGTTGTGTGTATGTGAGAGAGTGTGTGTTTATGTGGTATGCATGTGTGCAAAGCGCATTTTTTGCATAGGCACATACACATGCACATGTACACACTCAAAGATTGAGTTCAGTTCTTGCACTTTTTGACTGCTTTTCACTTTTCTTGTTGCTCAAGTTGTTGTTGTTTTTCTTATTTATTTATTTTTTTTTTTTAGGTTTCTCGAGATTTTTGCATTTGCGCGCATTTCTATAGCAAAAAGCACCACCGGCTGCTGCTATTGCTGCTACTGCTGTTGTTGTTGCTCCTGATGCTCCTGGCGGTGACGGCACCACCTTCCTGGAGTATGAGCACGTCATCGTCACCCCAATGTAGTGTTGCTACCCATAGCGAACTTCTCTCATTATTCTCCCTATTTTACGTTTGCGTTTGCATTTTGTGTTGCTTTTGCTTTTTGCTTTTACTTTTGCTCTTCGCTGCTTCCTTTTTTCGTTCCTTCTGCTTTTTTTTTTTTGGTTCCTTGGTTCCTTGGTTCTCTGTTTCCTTGCTTGTGCATTTGCCGGCATAGCTCGCGCCAAGAAAACGCATATGCCACCTCGATCGCCCATAAGTAATCCTGCTCCTTGCCTTGCCTACTTGCCACACACTCACACTAACACACTCACACTGTCTCAGACGCATGCAATCGCATTTGAAATGAAGCAAAAATTTAATGAAACGTGGCGAAGAGCAAGGAAAAACTCTCCAAGTCTGAGCTGCCATTAAGCAGCTGCTTGGCTGCCTGTCTGGCTGAACAGACTTACTATACTCGAGCAAGAGGGTTCAACTTTTCCCTATGTGCGAGAACTCGTACTATGTACTAGTAAAGCACCACTACCACCACCACCACCCGATCGATCGAACTCAACGACAGACTATAGGAACAACCTACCAACCAGCCACCCGACCGACTAATGCCACCGCATGGCTTCCATGCCAGCACCAAAAACTACAGCATTATTCATAGGGGGTTCCTATACAGCAACTGCAACTGCAACTGCAACTGCACCCAAGAGTGCAGCGTAGACAGTCGCCGACATTTATGAGTTGCCATATAAGACATACTGTATAAATAAATGAAACTCACGTCGTGACAATGACCCCAATGTTATTAATACGGCTGTTGAAACTAGAGTTCCGTTAGAGGGTGTTGTGTATATCGTATTCATAAAGACATGCAACAGAGACGCTCTAACATAATTATCATATGTGGGGCACACACTTTGATACTGTAGTATATCTTGATACTGTCTTAGGTTAGGCACATTCATATACAAAACAGTTCGTTGAACTTCCCTAGCGTGTGCCATATATTGTAGTATTCCTAGAAGACACTCGGAAGGGTAGATATCTAGTATGAACATAGACTTAACTGTCTTTTAAACTATAACTGACAGTTATCAAACATTCCATAAGATAAACAATATTTGTGCATAGGGTAATACCTTTTGATATAGGTAGGATTATTTAAAGAAAAAATATTTATGTTTTTATTTGATAATTTCTAATACCTTAAGAATTTCAAATACCTATTTCTGATAATTCCATAATAAATTTAGGCCTTTAGAGTGTGAATGTAACAGGTTTATTAGAGAAATTACCGATTTTCAGGACGTCAAATAATAAATAATAGCAATATTAAATACAATATACGCATATTAATAAATTTAATTTTAAATATTAGAGTTGAAATTTTTAAGTTTACCAAAACTATATATTAACGAAATCAGAAAAGTAAATGAAACTAAATTTGAAGTAGAAATACATATTGTTTTATTACTATTAGTTTATAAAAAAAAGGATACCATTTTTAAGAGATCATATATAGTAAATGTCTGTAGATGTTCCCCAAGGTCTTTATATATTTCTAGCAGTTCATGTAAATACCAAATTAACATACGAAGTTCTTTCAAGTTATGACCAGGAAATTTTCACCTTGAATCCATTAAGTATTTATGAAATGGAGCTGATCGTATTTACACATTAAAGTCAATTATGCAAAACTAGAGTTTAATAACTGAAAACTCAATAACCAAGTGAACACCATTGGCACTTCTTTGCTTTGGCTAATGGGGAGCTAGACCAAAGAACCCTTAGCATAGGTCAGTTAATTAGCTAACACGTTTTTGTTTCGCATTCTTATTCTCCTAGTCGAATTGTAACATTGGGGAGTTGCTGCTACAGTACATTGGGACCCCTTGGCGCACTTACCGAAATTTGTCAGTTTGCGATAAGGTCGCCCCAGTTCAATTCAAATGACAATGGTATGGCATTAAAACAGCACAAAATATGGGACAGATGTTTAGCAGTCTTTGGCTTGTGCCAAGCAAAATAAAGTTGAAGGTGTCAGAGTCAGAGTCAGCATAGGGTAGTGGCGGTGCCGATGACGGTGGCGGCAAGAGAGAGCCGGCTGCTAAGCAGTCCTAGATATAAACAGTATAAACGCTCATTATTTGCTGCATTTTGGTGTTACAGTTCTGCCCCTGTCGCTGCTGCGGCTGCTACTCTGAATGTAGGCGATGTTTTCTTGAAGAAAACCTCGCGCGCTTTGGCACGAGCTATGAGTACCTCGTATGATCAGCTGTGTGGCCGTTGATCGTTGGCCGTTGCACTGCCAAGGGGGATGAAAATATACCAGGTGACGTTGGCGGCGGCGTCTACCAACTACCCCTAAGACATACAGCTAGGGCATTGAGAAGAGGCAAAGCAAGGCGAACGTCTTGAGCACCGAATGCATTTGGAAATTGTGCAAAATCGATTACAATGATTGCATTTGGCGACAAACGGAACAAGGAAAAAGGAAGGGAACTGCCTTTACTGCTGCCGTTGCTGCTGCTGCTGATGCTGCTGCTGTAAGTGTTGCCCCTGCAGCAGGACAATGGATGTGCGCCGGAAGAATAATGGCATAAACATTGGACGCATTCATAAGCGGGACAAGATGTGCGACGAGCGACTAGGGGACATGCAGCCCGGTGTTGCACTGATTTTCCTTGCCTTGTCCTTAACCATTGTTGGCGTGCATTGTTGATTTCTTGATTTTTTCTACAATTTTGCACAGCGACAGAGCATCAGAGTATGTCAGAATATTGCGCAATGATTGCTGCTACCTCTATGGATATATGGATAATGTGCAGCTAATGTCCTGGCAGTAATTTATATGATTTCTGCCCAGACGTTCGGACAACTCAGCCAAAAATATGTCTCGTGCCGCACCAGGCCCGGTGCGTCTGACAATGGCGCTGCCAATGCGGTCAAACGTTTGCTGCTGTGCTGTACTGTGTGTTGCACAAATTTGCCTATTGTGGCAGAGTCCAAATCAAATAACATTGAATAAATTGAATACCTTTGAGGTACTCGAACTGGCGCACAGTTTGAATTCGAGTACAGTTGGCTGTTGCTCAGCTGCGCGTCGAGTTTGTTTGGACGTGGCAAAAGCTTTTTTTTGCAGCTGCCCTATGATTATGATTTATGTCACCCATGTAATCAGCGTAGTATAGCTCTCACTCTCTCGCTCCCTCTGTCTCTATTTGTAGGTTGATTAAGCTACCGGGTCATTGACTGTGCACAGGCAGCTGCAACCCGTAGCAGCATCACTCGAACTGCACTCGGTATCATCAACATGAACTGAATCAAAGTCGGGCACCAGCATGAGCCGCTAACAGCACTAGCACCTGCCTCTGTTACAACTTACAGGGGCTCGTGCCATTTCCTGGGGGTTGCACGAGATACAACCACCCCAAAATAAAGTATGTACCACCAGCTAGACAGGCAGACAGACAGACAGACAGACAGACTATCACCAGCCACACCACCCTCTGAACGTGCAGCCGTTAGATTCTCACACGCGCACATATCCTGCCTAAAGTCTATGCTGGTTTGCGCACTGTACTTTGCGCAGCTCGCGGCACAAGCTGAGGGCGCATACAACACCACCACCATCACCACCACAACAGCTATAGCTGTAACTATGCCAGGATCAACAGCCATGGCAATTAGGACATTTGCGGAAATGGCGTCCACTTGTTTTGATTTCGTTAGAGGGCCATTCAACCACCACCACCACCACCATCACCACCATCACCATCACCAACACCACCAGCAGCACTAGTTATATTTGAATTTTGCGCAGGATCTAAGCACACGTGCGCATGCGCCACACTTTCGCGCATTCACTGAAAAGGGACCTTCTATTTCTATACATACAGGCATACACGCTTGCGCACACACCCTCTACAAGCGACGAGGAGTTGATATCCTTATGCCTATGCCAGCATTACAATGCCACTGTTAATGTAAATACAATCACATCCTTTCGCACTGAAAAGGTCCTTTTGTAACGCTGCATATTAACAATTTTCGGATAAATACTTCAAACGCATTATATGCGGGCGCCGTACGTGCCTCTCCTTCATATTCAGCTCATTCGTATGGAAAACATGGTGAAAATTGTATCCGGCACACGTGCCAAATGAAAGGAAAGTATCTGAAAAGTATGCGTAATGTCGTGTGCTATTTTCAGGGGCGTGAGATAAGGACCTGATGAATTTGCATATGATTGAAGCAGTTATTTGAGATATATATCAGCGCTTTTATTGCGCTAACCAAATGCATGCACAATGATTGTTAGAGTATTGAAATATATGAATCTATAACAGAAGCACCCTATAAGAATGTATCCTAAAACTGCTTGAATATAAATAAATGAAATAGTAGCTTGTTCTTGATGAAAATCATCATAAGAAATAGAATATAGTTTTTATACAAGAGAACCTCATTTAAAAACTGAACCAATGCTTAGAATTCATGAATATATATTATAAATAGTAGATTTACTACAATGTATATATCAGACTGATTGTAGTATATTCAAGTCTGGATATGTATATTATATTATTATATAATTAAATGAACAATTTTGGTCAAATTTTGAAACTGCAGCGTTTAAGCTCCGGTTTCACCGAATCAGACTTTATCAACGCGCTAAAACCCTAACATAAATATGATATAAACATTCAACCGTTGGGTTGAGCAAAGAATTGTGAACTAGCCATTCCACAGTTTATATCGGAGACGAAAAATAAAAACAAAGAATTGGAGAGAAATATGCCATGCAAACGAAGTTATTTTTAAGAAATTCAAACCTGCAGTGAGTGAATTATGAGCCAGTGCTGTCAAGGCTATGGGCTGATGCTTGGCAAGCGACACACACTCACACACACAGCCACACACACACACACACATGCTGGGAGCGGGAGTCACAGGGCCAAAGACTGCGCAGTAGGAATAGGTGTGATCGAAAGTAGTAGAGGCAAAGAACAACAGCAACACCTTACACGATGCACAGAACAGGTTGCAGCTCGAACAATAGGTAGATAAACTCACGTACTCATTAATATTATTGTTGTTGTTGTTATTGGTGTTTTTGTTGTTATTGTTGTTGTTGTTGTTGTTGTTGTTGTCGTTGTTGTTGTTGTTGTTGTGCTGTTAGGTGCTCTGTGTTGTCGTTGTTGTTGATCTTTTTTTGTGTTGCTGTCTCGTTTCTAACATTTTGAAAATCTGCGCAATCTGCTTTGGTATGCACGGGCTACCATGCATGGTCATGGACAGGCCCTGTCAATATATATGTATTTGTATATACTATAGCTCTCTCTCAGGCCTCCGCTGATCATCATCATGATGGAAATGAAGATGATCAGAGAGCGTAGAGGTCGGTCTTTGGCGATGACTAGGAAATATTGCCTTTCCTAAGAAGGATTTGTGTCAGCAAACGTGACTCGAAACATCAAGTTGTGTTGTGTTATGTTTGTATGTGTGTGTGCGTGTGTGTGAGTGTGTGTGCGTGTGTGTGTGTGTGTGTGTGTGTATTGTATGCGTATTTGATTGCTGATCCTTTTGTATGCTCGCATGTCTATTGTTTGAATAGTTAATTATGGGTTGGATCAGCGTACACTCCTTTCAGTGGCCATGGCCAATACTGGAGGTCAAAAACTCAGCACACACAGTGTGCGCCTTTGTTGGCACTATTCCGCACTCTGTTTTAGGCATTTTTACCGGTAATTTGGAAATTATTTTTAAAAATTTTTTGTATTTCATACAGGAATTAACCGTTGAAATAAACTGTGGCTTATCGGTCGCAACGCCCACCCAATGGGGGCGTGCCAGCGTTGACAACTGCTGACAATGACTTCATTTTTGTTCAATTCTTCATTTGCTCATTTCGAACAACATCTTGCAGATTATTATTATACACACATATGGTCAGCGATGAGTTTGAAGTGATATGATGGATCGTCGTATTGAGTTGTACTTGTCGGTGATGACTGAAATTCAAGAACAACAGCCGTCACGTTGTCTTTGTCTCTGCCACAATGTGTTGAATGTGCAATTGCATGCCATTTAGCAGAGTATTGAGAATAGATAGAGATAGATTTTCTAGCAGAGATCAGAGTAATCTCTTAATGGGATAGATAAACTAACAGAATTCCAAGTAGGCTTTAGAACATTGCCAAAATAAGAATATCTTAACAAGCAATTGGAATATTTTTATACTTCTTTCTATTTATCAAAATCTCCACTCTGCTATTCTCATTTCTTCAGTTCAAATTGAAACCGAGTGAAAGCATCAAATTTTGACATGGACCATTTGCCATCTTGGCATCAACAACCGCACCCGAGAAAGTTTCCATCCCACGGTTTCTGCCCTCGGTATACAAAATGCACCCATGTCACATAAATAAAATTTGTATATGCGATTAAATTGGAAATTCAATCGTAATGCATTCGGAGACAACACATAACTATGCCTAGGACTGTCATTCAGTCTGTCAGTCAGTCGTAGACTCTCTGCCTCTATCTCTGTCCTTCTCAGCCTGTGGCTCTTAAGGCTGATCGGTTGCATCCCTAACCCTCCCAAGTAACCATTTTTTTCGACCAAGCGAAAGATGAAACACAATGCAGGGGACAGCTTGAGACGACGTGATAGACAAAATCTTGTCATAACTTTGATGTTGTTAGTAAAACAAAGCAATTGCTGTCCTGAATGGGACGTCAAGGTAAGCTAGATTCGCTAGGTATACCCATCCCGTCTCTGGGCATGGGAGAGCTGCAAAATTTGCTATAGGTCTGTTGCCAAGGGGTGCAGCAGTAGCAGAACTTGGCAGCTGGTTGGACGAGTGGGAAAAAGTTGTCGGGGATTATGCAACATCAGCCACATCGATGGCATCTAATGTGCTGTGTAATTCTCTTAGACATTGAAATATTACTGGACCAGGACTGAACTCTACTCTCTCAGTGTGGCTCTTAAGTGCACTCCTGATGCGGTTTAACGGAGCTTACTGATTTGACTGATTTCAATGCATAAAAATTGCGTGATATACCTGAAAGACATATATGGTCTGCTGTCAGGTCTAAATTTCTAAAATTCTAAGAAAGCGAAGAAACTGCGCGTCAGACGAGATACAAGCGAAGCTGCAAGATCAAGATCAGCACATTAGCGGCTCGAGCTCCAGAGATGCATGAATGAAATGCCCGTCAACGGACATAAACATTTATATCCATTGTCCCAGATCTGGTCAGGCATACAAAACTAACAAAAGGGTTGCGTAGCGACCTCACTCTCCACTCCCTGTCTTTCTCTCTCTTTAAGTTAATGTGTTGAAGGCTGCGCGAATGTAACGCGATAAGATCGGTACATCAATCCAAGGAAATGCTATCCTTAAGAATGTTAATCAATTAATTACATGCTGTGTACACAGTTCTATAGGAAAACTCCTCAAGGGGTTAGCACATGCACACGCATACACATACAGACTGAAAAGGGTTGGCCTTTGATTAATTTTGAACATTTCCCAAGGCAATCTATAGATTGGCAGTATAGCATTATATTATGGTTTGCCCATAGATACATAGACCTGGGCATTATTAAAAATGAACTGACCAATGGTCAAATCGTGGGTCAGTCGCGTGGCGGTTATTAATATAAACACAATCATTGACCAAGCAAAGGGTTAAGATCTAAATGAGAGAAGATATAGGAGTTGATATAAACACAAAAGTGACAGAAGTCAATGGATTATACTCAAGGGTAAATGAATATAGAAAGCAGTGACTCAAAATGAAAATATAAAGAATTTAAGATCAGATGGAGAACATAATTTGTACATTTTAAATTTAACACAACCTAAGGGTTACATTAAGTAAATTATTAGTGGCACAAGGTCTCCAAGACAACAAAAAATAAAAAAAGAAGTGCGATCTGCACAGTCATAAGCCTGCAGAGACTCTTGAGAAGTCAGGCAAAAACATGTATTAAATTGCCTGCTGTGTGGGAACCAAAATGCTGTGCAACATGTGACAATAACCATTTTTGCACTGCCAGCATCAGATCTCGAAATTACCAATGGCTGTTCCATTGTCGGCACTTGTTGTTCCAGCAGCATATTGTGACCCAAATTGTTCTGATGCGAAAACAAAGGTCTACAATTGGCACAAGGCGCTGCTCCTTGGTCGAACCACTTGAGCTAGGACAATGCCCAAACTATTCAAATTAAATAGAAAATTGCAAAGCAAAACACAAACTAATTGTCTTTGGGTCGTTGAACGCCATAGGATTGCGCATTTATTGCTAAACTATTTTGAACAGAGGGGGGTGGCCATGGGAAACTCAAGTGGCATGGAATGTGGCAAATGTGGCAGACAGATGAGATGATGTGTCAGTAGGTCGGTCAGGCGTTATCGCTATTATGTTATGATTCCGCCCTAGAAAACACTCAACAAAAACAAAACGATTGTGTGACACTAATATGCCAACCGTATCAGAATTTGAATCGAAAAGCGCGCGAAATTCGCACAACATACAAAAAAATCTAAAAAACTAAAAATATCTAAGCATGTCAAGAACATTGTTCGCTCATTAAGGAAACATAAAAAATAAATATAAAAAAAAGAGCAACGCACTACACACACACACACACACCGTAGAACAGCCCCAACTTGAGGCAGTTATTGCCGTTTACCCACATACAATACCAACTTTTGTTGTGCTGCTGCTGCTGCTGCTGAGCAGAGCAATGTTGATTAGTACTTCCTGAGACTGCTACCATATCATTCCCCCCACACACATTTATATATTTTTATATTTACTTACATATGTATATGTGAAAAGTATATAGCATAAGTGACGTACGCCTATTTGTTTAGAGCTATGCAAACAATCAAAAAGAAATGTCGCTCAAACTCTACAAGCTTCAACTTATCAGTATAGTTCCCCCGAGCCTATAGCCCAGAGTGCCTAGAAATAATCACTAGAGTTGGTGGATAGTGGGGCCCAGACCTAAGGCTTTGCGTTTCTCTTGAGCACATTACATCACATAGGAGCTCGAAAGATAATACAGGTTCAAGCGCTAGGAAGGTACAGATAGGAAGGTACATATAGAACGCATATGTAAGGAAAGAGAAGGCAGACCAAAAGTTGGTCTGAGAGTTACAAAACTAAAAAAAATTTATTGGATTTATTTATAGATTTATACATTTAATCCTAAACCCTCAGAAAATATATAATAATATAAAACTCATTTAACAAAAAGAGATAAAGAAACATAGAATTTTTTCTACAGAGATTAAAAAGAATTTGAAACAGGGAATGAAACTGAATAAAAATAACGACCCGGTATCGATTTCGATCTTCAATAGATTGAAATATCGGTTTTGGTAACGGTTTCGGTTTTATAAATCAAACTGTTTTAACTGTTACGCTTTCGGTTACGGTTTCGGTTTTGGATTGATTCTTTGGTCTTAACCCAACTATATAAAATATGCTTATTTTCGTATTAAGTATCAAAGGATATATAGTATAATTTTATATATGTATTGATTCCACCACCCACAATGAAAGTGCAGTCTTTGCCACGTGACTCAAGAACTCTGAACATCTGAAATTTTGGGTACAATGCTGGGCATCGGCGCTCTTTTTACTGGGACACATTTAAACTCTGAACCCGTCAATTGATTGCCGCGGAGAAAGCTTCATTTGGTGAATGTGAATGGGAATGTGAGTGTGTGTGAATGTGTGTGTGTGTGAGTGTGTGCGTGTGTGAATGAATGCGTCCTCTAACATCGAAATGAATTGCTTATTTTGACATTTATTAAAGCTTTAAATAAAATTTATGCAGAGAATCAATTAGTGTGGAAGCGAAGTTGGGGCACAATCATAAATGTGGGCAGCGCTGCTCTTCGAACGACAGAAATGTGGACAGACAGAAAGACAGTCGGACAGACAGTCAAACAGACAGACAGTCAGACAGACGGTGGAACATTGGTACATTGAACACGCACAGCGGAAAGTCAAGTAACTAAAAATATTTCTCACAATCAGTTTGTAGACAAGTTTGTGCAAGCAGCACAGCAATACAACGTGTGAGCGAGATGGCAAGTGCGACGACTGCAAAGGGAGCAACAACAAAACGCACGGAAGGAGAAGGCAAAAAGACAAACGGCAAAAAACAAAAACAACAAGAGCAACAACAGTGCACATAGTCGGAGCAGCGACAAAGACTGCAAGAAATCACAGCCAAAGCGAAATGAAGAAACAGCAAGAACAGCAAGAACAACAACAACAAGGAGGTGGCAGATAAACAGGCTCACAGACAGCTACACACACACACTCACACTTACGCTCACACAGAGAGAAACTGCATCCAGACGAGTCCTGCTCACTCACACACACACACGCACACACACACTCAAACACACACACATGCTAGTATATAAACACACTCTGACTGACTTACACATACACTATGAAAGTGATTTTGGCGCAAAACCCAAAACTCTCAATTCCTCTTTGCGCGCTCATTTCGTGCTCGTGCTCTTCACCTACTTCTTCGGCTCGATCCGACTCTCAGGCAGCGCTGCCTTTTCGATGCAGCGAGCCAAAGAAATCTCAGTGCCCCTGCCATGTCTTGCGATCACACACACACACACACACTCGTCACTCGCACACACACACACACATGCATACAGGCTCGTGTTAAGGAATTTAACGCACACGTTGCCCCTCGCCCGTCGTCCGTTGCTCGTTCCATTGCTCGTGACACACACATACCACAAAACAGCAGGACCAATTCGCCGTCTCGCTCGATCTCTGCTCTGCGCATGTCCTTCGGCCCCTTTCGATCAGCTGATCGAACATATGTATAGATGTACACAAATACAAACGCACACGTGCCTGTGTGCATGTGTGTGAGCCCAGGCAGGCCCTAAGGAACAGGATTGTGTGCGAGCGAGAATTAAAACGGGACCAAGGGTCATTCCCCGCTAAAAGGCATGCCCATCCTTTTCTAGCTGAGCATATCCTCACACAACGTATGAGTATGAGTGTGTGTGAGTGTGAGTGTATTTGAATGTGTTTTGGGTACTCTTTCTGATCAGTATTTGTCTACGATTTGTACTTTTTTTGTAGGTAGTGCCTACACATACACATGCATGATATGTACATAGTTTTATATGGTTGTATATATATATAATCTATATTCTTCTCGTTTCCCCTACTATTAAGATCTCTTGCTTTAGTCTCTTCCTCTAAATACTAAATAAATAAGTTAACTTCTCTTACTTTGACTGTCAACGCCTTTGTCAAATTTCCAATTGAAATTCCATGGGGATCTTATATATACAGTGAAATAATCTTTATATGAATATATGAATGTATAATATGAATAAAATTGAAGGATTATAAATAATAAAATTAGTGAATTTTAATTATAATACACTAAATTTATAAAAAATAATTTGATATGAATCCTTAAACATGTTGTGTGGAAGGAAAGGGTATTAATATCATAGGATTCACTAGGGATTGTTATACAAATGTATGTGTGCGTACGTATATCAATACAACACACACACACACACACACACACACACGCACACATAGCGTATGTGTGTGTATATTCAAATGATTGAATGGCCATAACTCACCTATCCATCAAATTGTGTTCCATTGCACACTAATTGCAAGTCTGGTCTCTGACATGGCTATGCGATACCTTTGTATGCACATTTTGCGCGCCCAAAGTGCCACATAAAAAAATATTAAAAAAAAAAAAAAGAAACACTGACACACCGACAAACACTAACACCGATATAGAATCTTCTTGCTTTTGCCCCTCTCTCGCCTATTGGCTTTCGCGCGCGCGCGCTTAAAAGCATCTCAAACGTTTTTTTTTGCACACTTTTTCATGCTTTTCTTATTGTTGTTGCTATTGTTGCTATTATTGTTGTTGCTTTTGCTGTTGTTGTTGTGCTGTTGCCGCCGTCAGGCGCTTAAAAAAAAGCGAATCTCAAACCTCACTTCTTGGAATTTCGATTTACAATTTAGTTCTTAACGTTCTTTCGTTCTCTTTCTCTCTCTCTTCTTTTTCGCCGTTGTTGTTGTTGTTGTTGCCGTGTTGAAGTTTATTTGCTCTCGTTGCTCTCGCTGCTCTCGCTGCTATTGTGTCCCATTCTCATTTACGTTGTTGCTGCAATTTTGACGTCTATGCGTGTATTAGTGTGCAGCCTATTCTTTGCCAGCAATCAAATTCGCCTCTGCTGATCTGAGCGTGTGTGTGTGTGTGTGTGTCTATATGTAGTTTTTGCATACATTTTCGCTTCTTCTTTGTCGCCGCACTGTGGTTATCATTCCATATGAATTAAAGTAAAATGCAATTTCGCTCGATGCAAGCTTTAGTAAAATGTAGTAAATTAAACAAAAAAACATTAAACATTAACAAATTTGTTTATAAATATATCAAGCTAAACTTACATTATGATTCTTGATTGCTAATATACCACATTCGTTTTTGTTGCGCATAAGTATTGCACTTGACCCACTGTGCCACACTATGAATGAGTTTTTCGCATTTTTATTTCTCTGCATATTTTGTGAACTTGTTCAAAACCACTTTATGATTTCAGCTCTGCGTCCTTTTTACTTGTTGTTTATTCTTTCAATAAGATGATCCTCTTCCTGATGCAGCACAAAAGCTCAAAGCAACAACAACAACAGAAACACAAAAAAGTATTTCAAGAGAATGAAACCGTAGCTCATTTAGCTTCGCACTGAATTTTTTGCCGCGGCTGGCAACTCTAGTCAAAATCATTTGCTTTACCATATGATTCGCATGATATGTATGTGTATGTGTGTGTGTGTGTGTATGCAGATGTATATGTGTTAGTGTAAGTGTGTGTTTGTGTGTACGCGATGTGTTTATGCTTGTTGTGTAAAATGCTAATGCGAATGCAATAAGATGTAAATGAAGTAAATGATTTCAAAGCATTAGCAGTCCATAATAGTTTTGCTCGCCTGTTGATGGGGGCACAGGCCCTACCGTATCCATCCATGGGTGCCCCCTCTGCAATGCACTGGCTCGACTCCCGCAGGGCCTACACACAAAGAAGCATACATACAAACAGACACACACACAAACACACACACACACACGCACACACACACACACACACACACACACATGCATTCATATACATATCGCATATGTAATGCGATTTTTGCTTTAACTTTGCCGCGTCTGCCCACACACATTCGCACGCATACATGGAGCACTGCTCATTTAACGACATCGGCGTCTACGTCTGCAAAACACAAAAGAGAAACGCCCTACTCCACCTCCCCCAGAGAGCAGTATTGATCATGTGACTGTGGACAGGGACCACTACGACTACCTGCTGATGCTCCGGATGGTTGTGTTGGGCTTTTGGGTCAAGGTGTAGAGGGGCGGGCAGGGCGTGCAGGCGGCGCGGAATGCGTGGATCTCACATTATTACCTGCGAACGACACAATCGATGCCGCGCAACCAATGCCGATGCCGATGCCGATGCCGATGCCTCTGCCAACGCCTCTGCCGATGCCATCGCTCGTCTTTCTTCTCCTGAAAGTTTCGCACTATGCCCGAAGTCTCTGGGGCCGAAGAGCTAGCTCCAGGCTCTGTCCCAGCGGTTCTATATTGCAACGTGAATCACATGTGTTTTTGCTTAACGTTCGTTCGTTCGTTCGTTCGTTCGTCTCGTCTCGGCTCGGCTCCACTCGGCCCCAATCGGAGCTCTAATCGGCCGTTGTGTTTTGGCGCTCAGCGTCGGCTGCCCCGCTATAAAAGCTCGCGCGCCAAAATTTGTAGCTTCAATCGTGCTCTGGTTCGCATCGGGAATGGTAATGATCATGGGATTCGTGTAGGGGAAATTTGTCGAGCCATGTACCTGTTGCACTTGCCACAGGAATCGCTCCAAACTGCATAGATTCGGATACCGAGTTTTTCTCACTCTGGCCGCCTAGACTACGGGTAATAGGGGAATATATGGGAAATGGAAAAACGCTCAATGCATATACTGCATATGTATATATGTACACATCTATGTAGCTGCTCCCGCTCTCGTTCCCGCTCCCGATCTTGCTGCCCCTCTCACTCTTTATAGAAGTGCTCTTCTTGCTCCTGCCCCTGCGGCCACTCACTGTTATACTTGGTGCTGCTCACACACACACAAAAAAGAGCAGCGACGTCGGCAGCGAATCGACAGCGACTCGGCAGAGACTCGGCAGAGACTCGGCAGCGGGGGTTGCATTCGGCTCGGCAGCTCATTTAAAACCAGCTGCGCTCGAATCGAGCACTACATTTCTTTTCTGTTCGTCGTCGGGTCAACATCTGTTCTGCTCTGCTCCGTTGTGGTCTGCGCTTCGTTCTCGAGCTGCCTTCGTCTGGTAGTGGTAGTGCAGTAAAACGATTGGATAAAAAAAAAAATATATATATAAAAGTAAAAAAGAGAACAGAGGAAAAACGCAAAGAACACTGGCAACGAAAATTCATAAATAACAATGTTAATGCGGACATTATAATGCATAATATAACTGCTAAACTATGCAACAGAAATGCAATATTAGTTTATAACAATTTCTAGTATTTATTACAATAATAATAACATAAACAACAACAACAACAAAATCTACAAATGCAACTTAAACAATTTGAAACAAGGACTACACTGCAACAAAATCCAAAACGATCTTAACGAATACAAACAAAACAAAAATATACAAACTATAAATGTGCGTGTGAAACTCAACCTGAAAACGTGTTCAAAAAAATTGTGTTTTAGCAATTTTTTTTTTAACGAAACTCTCAAGTTTATATCGATTAAAAACAACAACAATAAAATCAATTCAAAATGCTGTGGGAAACAATTGCCGAAGAGAACAACATGGAATGCAATATCAGGTAATTATTACCATCTAGCGATCGTGCATAGAGAAACGATAAATGACAAGGCATAGGCATAGCAATAGGAATATATAGGCAAAAGAGAATAGCAATTAAAATATAAAAAACAACAGCAACAATAATAAAAATGCAAGTAAACTTCGTGTGAACTTGAACAGTAAATACAAATGATGAAAACAACAACAAGAACAACAACAAAAGGCAGCAACAAAAAGCAGCATAAACAGCGAACACAAAAGCAAACTGTGAACAACGGAACAAGAGCAAAGAAGCCGCACAACGTTAACAGCGACGTTGACTGCGACTGCGACTGCGACTGCGCTGCTTGCTTTACAGTTGAACAAAAGTAAGAGTTTTTGCTCCAACAACAACAACAACAGCAGCAACAACAGCAGCAGCAACAGCAGCGATCGACACGTTTTTTTCGGCTTTTGTGGCGCTCAGCTGTTGTGATTGTTGTTGTTGCTGTTTTTTTTTTTTTTTTTTCATTCATTAAACCGGCTTCCGCGAAGATCGCGCTGCCCCAACAAATCAACAACAACTACTGCAAAAATATAAAAAAAGAAGAAACAAAAAAAAAACTACTGCATTAAGATTTTCTGTTGTTATTTTTTTGCTGTTGTTTTTTTTTTTTGTTCTGTTGCGGTCGGTCGGGTACGTCGCCGTTAGCGTCATTGTGGCTTGCGTGACCCAAAAGTCGACCAAGTGCAGATGCAGCAGTTCATGGGCCTTGGCCCTTTTGGGCTGTTCCTGCAATGAAAACGAAAACAGCTCGAGCAGAACGCTCAAAAAGGGGGAATTCCGCTTTAAGTACTGTAATACATATTAAAAAAAAACGAGACAGAAGATAGACTTAAAGTAAAACGGAAAACGGAAAAGAATTGGAAGAGCGGCAGGCAGCAGTTCGCAAGTTGTTGTTCCTTGTTGTTGTTGTTGTTGTTGTTGTTGTTTTTCCTTTTTTTTCTAATTTCAAATTCCCAATTTACAAAAACTGGAATTGTGCGAAGCAACAACAACCCCTAGCCACACTCACACACACATGCGTGTTATTATTGTAGTTGTAGTTGTTGTTGTTGCGTTTTTACACCACCAGCGCCACCACCGCATATACGAAAATATATTTAGCTGCGGGTTTAATGACCCGCGCAACCAACAGCAAGACGATCAGTTGACTAATCCGCTCTCTTTCTCTCTCTCTTTCTTTCTGTGTTTCTCTTTGGATGAGCAGCAATGCCAGCAATAACAATAAACAGAGCTCCACACGTCGTGCACCACGAGCGTTGTCTTACAATGACGACGTCATGGCCATGGATGCTGATGCGGAGCTTTCGTTCTATGAGGATGATGAGCTTGTGCTGCCGCAGGAGCGTCCCGTTAGCCCGGAACTGCTCGGACTGCTCTCGCCAGAAGGTTCACCGCAGCGTTTTGAAATTTTGCGCCAGCCAAAGCTGCAGCCAGCGACAGGCAGCAATCGGAGTACAGCAACAGCAGTTACGCCAGCGAGAAGTTTTCGCATCTTTAATAGTCTATCATCGACTGGTTCCATGGAATCATCCATGGATGATGAGTACATGGAACTGTTTGAAATGGAATCTTTTGCCGGCCTGCAACAACAGCAACAACCGCAGGCACAGCAACAAACGTTCGGCCTGCCCAGTGGCCTCAACTCATTGATCAGTGGTCAAATTAAGGTGACACCGAAATCGCCCGAAGCATTAACAATGATGATGCGACGTCCGTCGGTGCGTCGCTGCCTCAGCATGACCGAAACGAATAGCAATCAGCTAACAGTACAACAGCAACACCACCACCACCACCACCACCAACATCAACCAAAGACGCCAGAGACTGCCCGGGATTGCTTTAAGCGTCCCGATCCACCCGCATCGGCCATGTGCTCACCCATCCAGAGCAAGCGTCACCGTTGCGTTGAAAAAGAGAACTGTCCAACACCCACAAGCATCGCCAACACCACCATCGCCACCACCACCACCACCAGCAGCGTCAACCACAGCAGCAGTCATACGCATGCGCCGCCATTGCGCAAATGCATGTCCCTGAATGATGCAGAGATTATGTCCGCCTTGGCGCGTTCCGAGAACCGCAACGAACCGGAGCTGATTGGTGATTTTAGCAAGACTTATGCGCTGCCCCTGATGGAGGGCCGCCACCGAGATCTCAAGTCAATCTCTAGCAATACTGTGGCACGTCTGCTCAACGGCGAATTCGATCAGCAGGTGGCCAGTTATCGCATCATTGACTGTCGGTATCCGTACGAATACGAAGGCGGTCACATTAGGGGCGCCAAGAATCTGTACACACACGAACAGATACTCGAGGAGTTCCTTACCGCACAGCAGACTGAGCTGCAGCAGCAGCAAAACGCCGATGCCGGCAACAAGCGCAACATAATCATCTTTCACTGTGAATTCTCCTCAGAGCGTGGCCCCAAAATGTCACGTTTTCTGCGCAATTTGGACCGTGAGCGCAACACCAATGCGTATCCGGCCCTGCACTATCCGGAGATATATCTGCTACACAATGGCTACAAAGAGTTCTATGAGACACAATCGAATATGTGCCAGCCCAGCGCCTACAGACCGATGCTGGAGCCAGCTTACAATGAGGCGTATCGTCATTTCCGCGCCAAATCCAAGTCATGGAATGGCGACGGATTGGGCGGTACGACGGGACGCTTCAAGAAATCCCGTTCGCGTCTTATGCTGTAAATAGAATTTTGTTTTGTTTTTTTTTTAATGGGGTGGTAAATTCGAAAGAAAACGATACTTGTACATATAGGGAACTAAAAACTATTTATTTCATTTTGAAAGTTTTAAGTTGATTTTGTTGATTTTCGTTTGTTAATTTTGGTTTAGTTTAAGTTTTAAGGTTAAGCCATTCATCCCTCACCCATACACACACACACACACACAACCACACACATATTCATATACACTCATACAACTCATAGACACGCATAGGAACATTGTAAATTTGCTAGTATGGAGCACAACAATAGGAACTATTATATATATATAATATGGTAACCGTTCAAGTTTTTAGTTAGTTTTTGGTCGCTTATTTGTTTTTTTATGAAAATTTATTGCTTTAGTTCAATTTATTAGATGTTTAGATCAAATTTTAACTTAACGAAGGAAAAAAAATGTGCATTATAATGTAAACAAATTGTTCATGTCATAAATGTATAAGTGTCTCAAGAGGAAAACCCCATACACATTCAAACACTTAGACCCTTAGTTGATAAACTGATCGAAAAACTTACCTAAATCATATAATACAAATCATATACAGACACACACTCACACACACATATACATCAACGTCAATCATACACACACATAGATTTATATAATAGATTTTAATTTTTAAGAGTTGAAAGTTAAAAACTTCTGATAGGTACAATTTACGCTTATTATTTGTTTATCTCTTATATAATTTAATGTCCGTACTGCCCCTCGCCCCTGGCCCTAACCATACTAAAAAAAATTACGTTTATTATATATATATACTTTAAGCAAAGCTTATTTTTGCATCAAAAAAGGCAATACTATTGAACAAAGGCGAACATTTTAAATATAAAAACAACACAGAACTGAAATTATGCATTTTCTTAACGGCACAGGTTCATTTACCCCTGATGGCGAAGCAACCCTGAATTTTAAACCGGGTGATTCCTTTTTCTTCGAAGCCAATACTGAAGGAACCTGGGTCATTGAAAACACGATGCGCAAACTGTATGTCATTTTTGATGCCAGCTAATTGGCTTCTGCTTATTAAGAGGGCGCGTTAATTCGCGCCTTTTTATATCCTTGCTGTGACATACCGGTGCATATTTTTTCTCCTTGCACCAGCAAAACTCAGATCTCCTGCTTATTACTGCCCA